>PVJA010048817.1:0-14024 GCA_004027025.1 Myocastor coypus
AAAAAAAAAAAAAAAAAGAAAGTCAGTGCAAATGAATAAAGAATATGGGCGCATGCGCACAATGGAGTACTTCTCTGCCCTAAAGGAGAAGCTTGCGCCGCTTCTAGGAAGAGGGGGGCACCTTGAGGCGGTAATGACAGCCATGCAGTCATTTGGGACAGCACAGAGGTCAAGCATTTGTGCAATGCTCTTTATTGTCCTGGCCACAAAAGGCTTTGGTAGGTTGGAAATCCTGAAACATGGCCAAGGAAGCTCAGGGTGTAATTTTAAAAACCAGGGTTTCTTGGCTATTGATTTACATTGGTAAAGCTAAGAAACTGCTAGGTGTGGTGGTGCATGCATGTAATCCCAGCACCCTAGAGGCTGATGCAGAAAGATCTGGAGTTCAAGGCCAATCTGGACTACATAACAAGTCTGTCTCAAGTAAATAAATAAATCTGAGGAGTTATTAACGCTAGGTGGCAGCAGAGACCAAGTAAATCTCAGCACTGAATCCGTTTGAACTAAGGTTGAGGATAAAGGTTCATTGATTGCTTCTTGGCCTTTTAGCTAAGATCAAGTGTAGTATCTGTTCTTATCAGTTTAATATCTGATATGTCCTCTATACGAGGACAATATATTAAATGGATTTTTGGAGCTGAGAGGTGGAATAGAAGCTTGCTCCGTCCTCTCCACAAAGAAAGAAAGAAAAGAGAAAAGAATAGAAGGAAAGAAGGCCAGGGAGATAGCTCCATGGCACAAGTGCCTATCTGGCAAGTGCAACGTCATGAGTTCAAACCCAGTTCCTGCAAAAAAGAAAGAAAAGAAAGAAAGAATCAGTGCTTGTTTTTCCAGTTATGAAAGATTTGTGTATCTGGATCCACTCCTGATTCACTCATACAATGACTGAGCAAGCATAACATCAGAAAAGAAAAACCAGAGCTGGATATGGTGGCACATGCCTGTGATCCCAGCTATGGGGAGCCTGGGACAGGAAAGATCACAATTTTGAATCCAGCTGGCACAATTTGGGGAGGAGAGGGTGTCAAAATTATATATTTGCAGCAAATCAAGATGAACATCTCCACAAATTATAGCTATGGATCTAAGCGGAATAGATGTTTTGCAAAAGATGAATATAAAGTCTGCCACAAAAAACATTTGTAGAAATAAAGGATGAGCAAGTTCAACTGAAAAAGATCCAGAGATTTTAGCTAACTGCATGCTATGTGCCAACAATGTGTACTAAAGGTCAGAAATCCCCATGACACCTCCCACTTCCCTATGGGGTGGTGAAAGGAATTAGCCCCACTCAGGTGGCACTCAGGCCCCCCGAGAATCACTTCTCAGTCCTGGTCCAAGGGACCACATGAGAACGGTAAACAAGGTAGTGAAGAGTTTGTAAACTATATGCAGACATATAGCAAAAATTGGGAGATTTTGACCAGTCAAAATAATGATGTAGGGAGCTGGGGAGATAGCTTCGTGGCACAAGTGCCTGGCTGGCAAGTGCAAGGCTGTGAGTTCAAACTCCGGTCCTGCAAAAAAGAAAAAAAATAATAATATAAAAGATATGAAAAACTGGCTTTAATGGCTAAAAGTGAACTGGATCTGCTCTACAGTTCCAGGAGTCAAAAGTAGAATTAATAGAAATGTTACGAAGATCTTGATTTCAGTCAGTAAGGAGTAGGAGTAGCTGGAAAACAATGAAAGCAATGGATGGTAGAGACTGACAGATTACAGGTGAAATGCAAGGTCTTACAGTGTTCCTGCTTAGGGAAATGACTGCAGTGAGCCTCTGGGTGTGCAAGGGGAGCCGTCAGGAGGGAGGCTACACAAAGTAAATGTCAGCTTTGCTGGCCAATAAGGTGAGGGATTTTCTCATTCTCTAGAAAACTATGGGAAGAAGGGAGGACTGGGCAGAGCCTAGTGCCCTGGGGGGACACACTGAGGGAGTGACACATTTGCTGAGGTGAAGAGTGGTTGGTAAGTTTCTCCAAGCAGCGATAGACAAGAAATCAGATCATTCCCTGTTCTGCACTGTTGCTACCTTTGATTCCCATAACCCTTAGCCAAAGCCTGACACACACTGACTTCTCTCCCCAGCCACATACCACTTTCAGATGTACGCAATGTAGGCAGGCCTTGAACTCATTTTGGAGCCTAGGATGTCCTTGTACTCAGGGCAGTTCTACTTCAGCCTCACAAATGCTGGGATAATAGATCTGGCTCCTACCTTTCCTCCTTAATTCCTTCTCTCTCTCTCTCTCTGTGTGTGTGTGTGTGTGTTGTGTGTGTATGTGTCTGTTTGTCTGTGTCTGTGACTGTGTGTATGTGTGTGTTGCTGAAAACTGAAGCCAAGAGTCTCCACACTGAGCTACAAACCCTATCCCTTTTTAAATTTTGAGACAGAGTCTCATTAAGTCACTAAATTTGCCCAGGCTGGGCTCGAGAAAAGATCCTTGTGCCTCATCCTCCCAGAGTAGAGATTATAGCACAACCGGCAGCAGTCTTGAAAAAGTTCAGGTTGGAGTAAACTCCAGCATCAAGGAAGAGCAATAGTAAATGTGAGTGCTGCCATGAAGGCTGGCAGGCCAGCCAGTGTCACCTGGGGCAAAGAGATCATCTCGGAGGGGGAACAACAAGCCCGGCATGCATTTCTGTTTTCTTCTCAGTTTCAAGGACAGAAGATACATTGCTACTCCCAGTCTTAGCAACCTCAGCATGTGGTGTCTGTTTTATTACGTCAAGAATTTCACCTCTTCTGTGAAAGGAAGCACTTTCCAGCTTCGCTTTCTTGCGCCAGGATCACCAGCATTGCTACCCTTGTGCTTCAAGAACAGTAGTAAGATGAAGTTGACTTGTAGCTTGATAGTCTGACCCCCAGACCACTCTGCTGTGACCAGTGGGTGGCACAGATAACGTGAGTGCCTCGGACAAAGGGCAACTCACACGGCACATGGGACGGGACAGGGACTTCGTTATGCTGCTCAGAATAGCATGCAGTATAAAACTTAGGAATTGTTTATTTCTGGAGTGCTCTAGTTTTTTTGTTTGTTTGTTTGTTTTTTCAGTTCAGGGCTGATTATGAATAACTGAGACTTTGGAAAGCAAAACCAATAATACATGAGGACTTCGCTATACCCTGGCATAAGTCACCTGCTGATGCCAGCTCTGCTGTGAGTCTGAGGACCCTAGTCCTAGACCCCCCAGCTGTGGTTCAGAGCCCATCATGCCACCCTGATCCTCCCAGTCTGTTCCTCATAGCTTGTCCTTGCTACCTGCTGTCTACATCAAGATCTTGAAAATAAGTCCAACAGTCAGTGAATCTAAATGTAATCTCACCAGTCATCAAAGAAACACAAGTTGGGACAAAAGGGCTTTGGTGAGGCAACCTGCAGCTGGTAAGAGCCACCTGCATTCACACCACAGCCCGCCCATGTCTTTGGCACTGTGAAGTGTGGGGAATAGTCCTTCTCCCAGTGGGGTTTGGAAAATGTATTTTTGAATTTCTGTTGTGTTTCAGAGTTCTTTGTGCTCTGGCTTAGAGGCTCCCTGAAAGCATTTTCCCCCACCCCCAATTAAGGGGTCCAATCTCAACACCACAGTCTGCTGAGAACCACTAGGACTCAGTTCATGACCTGTATCCTATTTGTGTCAACACAGGAAGAAGTGAGTATCTTTTACATATCAAAGTGATCAGAGTCAACACCTACCACTAACTGTGGACAGTGTGATAAGATCACAGTGTGATAGAACAGCCGTGGCCTTTCACCTCTGTGCTGTTCCTACCCTGACTCACGACCTAGGTGCAATCACAAGAGAAAGAGGGACACAAGTGCCTGCCTGGCAAGTGGAAGGTCCTGAGTTTGATCCCTGGTTCTGCGAGAGAGAGAGAGAGAGAGAGAGAGAGAGAGAGAGAGAGAGAGAGAGAGAGAGAGAGAGAGCAGACGAATCCCAGAGCGAGGGATGTCCCCACAAAGTACCTGACCAGACACCTTCCCCATCCTTGTCCCCATCAAGGTCACCCAAACCAAGGAATGCAGGAAAAATTGTCATATTCAGGAGGAGCCCAAGGAAACACCACAACTAACTGTCAAGTGGGATCCTGGATGACATCCAGGCACCAGAAAAAGATTAGATAACATCAAAAAATCTGAATAAAATGTGGGCTTTTTTTTTTTTTTTAATCTTTTTGAGGGTCTCAGTATGCAGTTCAGGCTGGCCTTGAGCTCACTTTTGTAGCCCAGGCTGATCTGGACCTCACACCGATCCTCCTGCCTCAGCCTCCCAAGTGCTGGGATTACAGGCGTGCGCCACCACGCCCGGCCTTTATTTTATTTTATTTATTTATTTATTTTTGTTTCAGAACTTTTGTTTGTTTTTTTAAATTTATTTATTTTTATGGCCGGCTCAGCCTTCCCTGAGGGCAAGGCTGGTACAGTATGTGGTGCCGGGGATCGGACCGTGGTCCCTGCAGCCGCCTAAGCTTTCCTAAGCAGGTGCTTTAGACCACTGAGCCATCCTGCCGGGCTCCTAAAATGTGGGCTTTAGTTAACCGCCATAGATAGTAAAGGATAACCTGGGTATGGAGTATATAGGAATTTTCTGTATGTATTCACAATTTATCTGTAAATATAAAACTCCTCTGAAACAAAACTTTACTGAAATGTGTTTGGTAAGAAATTTAAAATTTCTCATAGTGACGGCAATAACATTCTTCCATAGCTACTTATACAAGCTAAATAGTATAGTTAATAGGTACTGATAATTTCAAAGTCCCCCTCTACAGAATATGTGTGTTCATGTGTTTTACTGGGGGTCAAAACCAAGTGCTTAAGACTGGGCGAGGTGGTGTGCGCCTGTAATCCCAGCTCTTGGGAGACTGTATACAGGTGGTCACTATAAGTCTGAGACCCTGAGTACCCTGTAGATCCTTTCCTAAAATATAAAAAAGAAAGGACCAGGCGTGGTGGCGTAGGCCTGTAATCCCAGCACTCGGGAGGCTGAGGCAGGAGGATTGGTGAGAGTTCGAGACCAGCCTGGGCTACAGAACTGAGCTCAAGGCCAGCCTGAACTGTACAGCGAGACCCTGTCTCAAAAAGACAAAAAAATTAAAAAAGAAAAAAGAAAGGAAAGGAAATCAAGTGCTCTGTCACTGAACCATATCCTCAGAATTTATTTATTTGTTTAATTTTTAATTTTTAGACAGGGCCTTACTAGGTTGACCTTCCTGGCCTCAAACTTTTCATCCTCCTGCCTCAGTCTCCCAAGTAGTTGGGATTACAGGTGTGCACCACCACACCCACAGCCTTAAAAAGATTTTTTTTTTCCGGTACTGAGGGTCATGCAAGCTAGACAAGTGCTCTACCACTGAACTACATTCCCAGGCCCCTATGAGGTTTGATAGTATGAATATTATACATTCTTGAAATAATGTCACCCAAGACAGTTGACAATTCTTCCAGAATAGTCTCAAAACTCATTGTAAAGAGTAAAAGCAGAGAGGCTAAGATTTGGCTCAGTGGTAGAATGCTTGCCTAGCAAGCCTTGGATCTGGTCCTCGGCACCAAAACCAAAAAATAAACCTCCTCTAAGAGGAACAGCAGAGAGACTGGCAGTGGTGGCACATGCCTGTAATCCCAGAGCTGGGGAGGCCAAAAACAGGAGGATCACACTCTGAGTTAGGTCTGTGTAGTGAGACCCTGTAGACTCTGTGTTAAATACATTTTTTAAAGTAAAAAAAAAGAGGCCAGGCGAGGTGGTGCATGCCTGTAATCCCAGCTCTGGGAAGGCAGTAAAAGGCAGATCACTAGGAGTTCAATCTAGTAGTAAGACCCCTAACACCCTGTAGACCCTTCCCTACAAAAAAAAAAAAAAAAAAAGTAAAAGTAAGGGCAGAAGTTTTAACTCTTAACAGGCCAGCTGAAGTTTGTTCTAAGAATGGTGACTGGAAGGGAGTTGCAACAGTTTGGAGCAAATAATGATAGTATATAAGTAAAAGGTATTTTCTGAAAACTTGGCATTTATGTTAGCTTTGTTAACAACAATGACATCCCTACACATGCTTAATCATAGAACGAGCCTGTTCTGATTCCAAGCCATGTGCCCCTCCTACACTGAGCCACTGCTGGCCAGTGGGGTACAGGCATGACAGCTCAGTGGGCCTGCAGAGTGGACCCCAGAGCTCCCTGTGGTCTCTAAAGGAAGCCTAGATGGCCTTGTGTGGGGCTCCTGGGACTTTGGGGCCTCTGGGAGCCAATGGGCTGCACAGGTAAGTTGAATGGGATGGCTTACCTGAAAGATGGAATTAGTGGTGATTATTACCAAGAAAAATGGGAAATGGTGCTGGGAAAATACTTGCTAAATCCACTGTGAGAAGCAATCATTTGTAAGGGTTGACCTGTGGGTATTTGGGAGTAGGGTCCAGTGTCTCTTAATGATTTGTTTGGGTTTATTTTCCCCCAGTACGGGGGATTGAACTCAGGACCTTGCACTTGCCAGGCAAGTCCTTATTCTACTGAGCTGTCTCCCTGGCCCAATGTTTTTGTTTTTAGAGACAGGGTCTCATCATGTATGTAGTGGGCTAGTCTTGAACTCACTATGTAGCCCAGGTTGGCCTTAAGTTTGAGACAAACCTCCTGCCGCACCCTCCAGAGTGCTGGGATATAGGCATGCGCCGGCATGCGCCGCCATGCCCAGCCCTTTTGTAATGTTCCCAAGAAATCCCCTCTCCAGATCTTACGGCCAAAGACCACTAGGAACAATACATCTGTGGCTGAACAAGCTGAGTTAATCTCAGAGAAGGAGAATCGCATGCCACAGAACTTGGAGATAAGGGCTGCCTTAGAGGATTTGCCCTGGGGTTGATATGGAGACAGGTTCATGGAAGGAGAGACTTGTAAGATTTGAATGTAGCCTTTGGCAGAAAGGATAATTCTATGATTGGATATCACATTAAGCCTTTTGTTTTTACAGGACCTGGGTTTGAACTCACGACCTTGCACTTGCCAGGTAGGCACTTGTGCCACAGAGCTATCTCCCCAGCTCCTTAAGTCTTTTTTTTTTTTTTTTTTTTTTAAGGGTCTCACTACTGACTCATAGTGATCTTCTTGCTTGTACCTCCCAAGTGCTGGGATTACAGACGTGCGCCACCACACCCAGACTCCATTGCTGGCTCAGCGCACTCTAAAGCAGGGCTGGCGCGGCAGGTGGGGCCAGGAACCGAACCCTGACCCTTTCACTTCTCTAAGCAAAAGCTAAATCTGCTGAGCTATACTGCCGACCCTTCAGCCCCTTAAGTCTTAATCATAGCAAAGGTAACCCAGAGCAAGGCTCTGGCTGTAACTGGTAAAGATGCAGGTACCACTTAGGTTGGCTGGGACAAAGAGAGGTAGTTGATGTTGTGTCACTTGGGTATATTGGTGTTCAGACAAGATGCCCAGATGGCCTTAGATGTTTGTTGTTTTAAACTACTAAGTTTGGGGGTGACTTGTTACACTGCAGTAGAAAACTAATACATCTAGACTCAGAACAGGACCATTTGAATGAGATCTGCGAGTGGCAAGTTTCATCATTAGGTTGGTAGGTTAAAAAAGAAAAACAGCACCACTTTTGGTGAAAAACATTTTTACAGCCTCAAGAAAACACATAGGTTCTACAATGTGCCTGAACTCTCATAATTCTCTCTGTAGACATTTATAGTTGTAAGGTTAAAAGGGAACTTTTTTTAATAAGTCAACTTTTACAAGTTTAATTTTTTTTTTTTCCTAGAACCAGGATTCAACTCAGGCCCTTACCTGGCAAGCGCTTATTCTACTGAAATATCTCCCAGCCCCAAGTTGAAGATTCTTTTTTATTTTCAAAGAGTCATTTATTGAGGGGTTTTGTCATAAGAAATATTAAGAGGGGCCCAGCAGGATGGCTCAATGGTCTAAAGCGCCTGCTTAGGAAAGCTTGGGTGGCTATAGGGGCTGCGGTTTGATCCCCGGCACCACATGCTGCGCCAGCCCTGCCCTCAGGGCAGGCTGCGCCAGCCATAAAAATAAATAAATAAACAAATAAAAGTTCTGAAACAAGAAAAAAAAAAAAAAAAAAAAAAACAGCTGCATGATCCATGTGCCACAAATGAATCCCTACTGGCGAAGCAACTGTCACCACAGTATGGCCTTCCATGGTAGTGGCCCTGCCCATGCATCAGCACTTCCTGTTGGCCTGAAGAATACAAACAGGAAGGTACAGAGTCACCACTCATTGCGTTCTTGACTCTTGAGTGTTTTCATCTTTCTTTTTTTGTGGGACCAGACTCACAACCTTGCACTTGCCAGGCAGACACTTGTGCCAAGGAGCTATCTCCCTGGTCCCTTGGTCTTTTCATTGTGTGCTAAATGCCTGTTTTCACTTGTACAACCAAAATAAAAATAGCAATTTTTATTCTGAGGTAATCCTATTGTTATGGTTTATGTCTAGTTGTCTCCCCAAAGCCTCATGCAGTCATGGGGCCGGGACATCTAGAGTTTGAGACTTGATTCATGATCAAGTCTGAATTTGAGAGTGTTTTAGTACTGATGGGATTATGTGTCTAAGTACTTCTGGGATTATGAGTGTAGCGTAAGGCGGATAGGCTGAGGCGGATAGCCTGAATGTAATATAGAGAGAGACAGAGAGACAGACTCAGGCTGTTGCTGTGCTCCCGTGATCGACTGGCTACCTCTGTCACCATTTTGTTGCTGTTCTGCTGCCATTAACTGAATGCTCTCTGCTCTATTCCACTCAGCCTTGGGCCAGCCGAATATGGACTGAAACCTCCACAAACTGTGAGCTAAATAAACCTTTCCTTCCTTCATTTTGAGTGTCGGGTATTTGTCCCAGCAATAAGTAAAAAGTAACTAAGACACCTATGTTCCCAGTAGATATTAGCAACTTCCAACACAATCTGTAGGGATAATTTGCAGTTCTGAACCATGCTTCAGAAAAACATTTCCAGCAATCTGTGCAGGATTTATTCCTATTCCATCCTTGGTAATAATTGCACTTGTTGCTAAAGGAACTTTAAATTCTTCTGCTGCAAACTTAGTTAACACTACTGTGAAAGGTATACTTTGAGGAACATTCAGGTACTTTGTACAGCAACCACTGGTCTGATGTCAGCATGATCTTAAAGGACACCTTCAACATGGTGGCCTGGTGGACAGGGCTGGACCCAAGCATACCCCAACCCCAACTAGCTGTGGCCCAGGCCTAGAAGGCTCAAGTTTAATTTTTTTTTTTTTTTTTTTTTTTTCAGGACCAGGGTTCAAACTCACAACCCTGCACTTGTCACGCAGGTACTTGTGCCATGGAGCTGTCTCCCCAGCCTCTCCCAAGTTTAAAATTTTTAATGCTATAGAAAATTATAATAAGATAAAGACTAAGCAGAAATTTAACTTAAGTATTATGGAAAATGGCTTGTAAATATTTTCTGAGTTGCCCATTTTCTAACCAGGTGATAGTATACTATGTTCTTTTTATTTCTAGCTTTTTTTTTAAACTGCAATTGCATATTGAGACTCTGATGTCAGTTATTATTTTTCTAGTCATTGTAGAAGTAAAGAATGTAAGGATGGGGACTATCTACTTGGGCTTCCCTCCCGTCCTTCTCGGACAGGAGCTTTCTTTCTCCCAATAAATATACTCTGCTCATTAAAAGAAAAGGATTCAGGGTCAGCCAAATAGCTCAGCAGATTAAGGCGCCTGCAAGCAGGCACAGGAGTAGAGGGGTTCGATCCCTGGGCCTGCCATGCCAGCCCCACCCCTGGGGACGCTGAGACAGCAATTGAGACTGGGCCTGATGGTGCATGATTGTAATCCCAGCTCTTGGGAGAGTGTCAACAGGCGAATCTTTGCAAGTCCGACCTACTAGTGAGACCCTGAACAACCTGTAGACCCTTTCCTAAAATACAAATAAATAAATAAATAAGAAAGAATGTAAGGATTCATTTATTGTTTCTTTGTTTTGTTTTTGTCTTGGCATCCTGAGCAAAGGAGGAGGGGATTATTCTCATTAATTCCATTCCTGAAAACCCTCATGCTTTGTATATTTGGGTTTGATCAGGTTAAGAGAGCTGTGGAGATAGCTCAGCAGTCCAGGCACCTCCTTGGCCAGTGCAAGGACCTGGGTTTGACGGCCAGTGCTGCATGCCATGCCAGCCCCAGAAACAGGCATGGTGGTGCAGTGCTTTTCTGGGGAAAGAGATCAAGAAGGGGAACAGCTGAGTCAAATGGTACTTCTAGTTTTAGTTTTAGCGTTTTGAGGAGTCTCCAGACTGACTTCCACGGTGACTGCACCAGTCTGCATTCCCACCAATAGTGGAGAAGGGTCCTTTTTCTCCACAGCCCCACCAGCATGCCCGGCTTGCGAACTCATTTACTTAAGGTAGCTTAGATGTCACAAGCCCCATCCTGCCTGGAGGCAACTTTGGTGTAACCTGCCAAAGGCAGCCAGAACCTGGGAATTAGAGTCCCCCGAAGGCAGCAGATTTGTACAAGCTGTTTTCCACATCTGGCTCTGAAATCCACGTCTTCAAAAGACATAATTTCTCCAACCTGCTGTCAAACATTCTGGTCATCTTTCAGAATTCATCCATGTTGATTTCCACAGATGAACTCAGCAACCTCTTCCTGCCTGGTGAGGCCGCAGCCACCCTTCCTGTGGTCAGGAGGCCATCGAAGTCTTTGCTGCCTTCAGGTTAAATTCTCTGCCTGTCCTCGTCTCTACTTGCTTGTGAACAGCTAAAGCTTCAAACTCCTAGCAGATTACACATTGACCGGCGAGAGGTGGAACAAGGCTCTCGTCTGAAGCTTTCAGCTGGAAGGCCAGGACTCTTGGCCCCTGCATTACTAGGTCAGGAGTAGGCATCACCGGACTCGGCTGCACATGCTGGACATGTAACCGCGTTGTGGGCACCTTCTCTACCCTTTAGCTTTCTGCCTTCTACTCCTCCATTTCTTCATCTGTGTAGGTGAGAAACTAATGAGTTCATTTGTATAGATACCATGCTGCAACAAAGAGATTATGATACCCGTGTACCTTAAACATAAAAATCTTCATAGTCTTTGTTCTTGGAGGTTTTTAAATTGCTGATAGTTTGGAATGAGCCTCAGGCTTTCGCAGAAAGGTATTGTTCTCTGTTTTACCATGAAGCAACAGTACAGAGATCCAGATTGCTATGACCTCTTGGCTCGTGTGGTCCACTCTGCTGACTGCCTTCTCTTACAGAGCCATGTGGAGTTGCTCTTACATTTGAAATAAAAATGGATCCTGGAAATGGCTGAAATAAACAAAGACTATATATTTGCCTAATAGTCTACAGTAGCTGTAAAATTTTTATATACTTGTTTTTACAAAATGCAACATAGTCTATGTTATGTCATAGCTTAGGGCATTAATTAACATTGTGGGGATGACTACAAAAATGTTTTCATTTCTCCTTCTGATTGTTACAGCTTATTTGGTCCTCATGGACTCTGACAATTTTTAAAAAAATCCTTAGTTGTTAGAATGTTGTGTGCCCTGGGGAGTGGAAAAGTACTTTGCAGTTGGAAATATCCCTGAGGAGTCAAACCAGCCATGCCTTAGCTTACAGAGCAGAACTCACAAGTACCGAGTAAGAGACGAACTGATAAAATCAAAAAGACTGAGTGGAGCATTGTGTATAATCCCAGTGCTCTAGAATCTGAAGCTAGAAGATTGCAAAACCCAGCCCAGCCTGGGCAATTTAATGAATTGTTGCTGTTGTCATTTTGGTTTTTTTAGACAGCCTTGCTTTGTAGTTCATGTTGGCCTTGAAGTCACTGTGTACCCTGTGACATCCTCCTGCCTTAGCCTCCCAAGTGCTGAGATTACATGTGCCCCCATGCCTAGAAATTTAATGAGCCAGGCTGTGGTGGCACATGCCTGTAATCCCAGCACTTGAGAGGCTGAGGCAGGAGGATCAGTGTGAGTTCAAGATCAGACCAGGTTACAAAAAGTGAGCTCAAGGCCAGTCTGAACTGCATAGTGAGACCCTGTCTCAAAAAACAAAAAAAGAAGAAAAAGAAATTTAATGAGATCTTGTCTCAAAAAATAAAAAACGGGTGGGAGATGTAGCTTAATGTGATTGCCCTGGATTCAATCTCCCCTAGAGTCTCCAGAAGAAACACAGGTCCTCTAAATTCTTGATTTTAGCTCAAAATAGTCATTTTGGATTTTGAACCCTCAGAACTGCAGAATATCAAATTTGTGTTGTGAAGCCAACAGGGTCTTTCTGAGTAGTCCAGGCTGCTCAGATTTACAGGGATCCTCCTGCCTCAGCCTCCTGAGTGTTGGCATTACAAGCAAGTTTCACCATGCCTGGTGGAAAGCACCTTTGTAGGTTCTTCTGTGACCCTGGACACAGCACAGAGTCAATGAAACAGAGAATCAGAGAATTCCAAGGGCCTGGTGGTTACAACCTGGCCAGTTCTTACAGGACATGAATACTGACCGAAGACACATGAGGGAAAGAACTCTATCCAAAGCAGTGACCAAGATTATCCATGATACCAACAAGCAGTTAGTATTGGTAAGGCAGCAGGAACTCTGGCTGGTAGAGTATAATGACAGTTTTTTCTCAAGGTTTCCATTGTCATGGGTCAGATAAGCCAGATAGGATTCTCTATCTGGCTCTGACTTGCTCCTAGCATCTGTTCTGGTCCAGAGTTCATGTGCAACAAGGAAGCTTAAGTAAATCTCTTCCACGTAAGCAAAGACAGACCTGCAAGCATTGCTTCTGCATATAGAAACAAAAAGCTACTGTGGGGTTAAAACAGACCCACGCATGTGTTAAGCTGGACTAGTCTAGCTAGAAATTCTTTTCACAAGAAGAGTTATAGGCAGACATGGTGGCACATGCCTGTAAGCCCAATGCTCAGAAGATTGAAAATAGGAGAATCACTATGAGTCTAATCTGTGTAGTGAGACCCTGTATACACACACACACACACACACACACACACACACACACACACACACACACACAAATGGAAATTTGACTGATGTAATTAAATCTCAGGATCATAAAACCATTTTGCTCCTCTGTACCCTCATTTCTGTCCTCTTCTTTGACCCCATTCCTATCATATAGATTATATCTTTTTGGATTCTGGGAACATTAGTACTAATTTATAATTATGACATTTTTGCAACTATATTTATTTATTTATTTATTTATTTATTTTTTAGGGTCTCACTACTGAGTCATAGTGATCCTCCTGTTTGTACCTCCCAAGCGCTGGGATTACAGATGTGCGCCACCACACCTAGTCTCCATCGCTGGCTCAGCACGCTCTAGAGTGGGGCCAGTGTGGCAAGAGGGGCCAGGAACCAAACCCTAGCCCCTGCACTTCCTCTAAGCAAGTGCTAAATCCGCTGAGCTATACCTGCCAGCCCTGCAACTATCTTTTAAATCATATAAATAGGGTTACAAACAAATGTACAAATCCTATCTTGTAAGTTTATCTATTTATATTGACAGATATTCTTTATTTCTTCATATTGATTGAAAATTTCTAGTGTCCTTTCATTTCAGCCTGAAGGACTTCCTTTAGTGGGTGTTGTAGACTAATTTGCTAGTAATAAATTCTCACATTCATCAAGGAAGTGTCTTTTCTTTCACCATTTAAAATGTGTCACTCCACTGTCCTCTGCCTTCCATAGTTTCTGATAAGAAGTTAGCTGTTCATCCTCCTGAGGGGCCCTGGAATGTGACAAATTGTTCTCTTATGGCATTTGAGATTCTCTATTTCTCTCTCTCTCTTTTAAAACATATATTATACCTTTGATTGTATATGTATCTGCTTCCTCTTAGTCCAAACGGAAGTATATTCTTTCCTGGTTTTTTTTCTTTCTTTCTTTCTTTTTTCTATGCAACATTAATAGGGAGGTGGGTCATGCCCACACACTGCAATCTATAGAATGATTGTGAGGACAATATGTAATATGTCAACTTTCAAAGAAAAAAAGGGGGAAAAGAAAAAAAAAAAAAAAA
>PVJA010048818.1:0-14007 GCA_004027025.1 Myocastor coypus
GGAGGGAGGGAGGGAGGGAGGGAGGGAGGGAGAAATTGTTTAAAAATTGAAGTCTTGCCTCTGGGAAAGACTGCTGAGAGAATGAAACTGAGGCAGGAAATCCAGTGCGACGTGGCGGGGATGTTTCCAAGCCACCTATCTCACAAGGACGAGGATCTGGAAGGAGAATTCTTCAAAATTCCACAGCAGGAAAACCTAACAAATTCAGTTCAAAATGAGCAAAAGATATGGCCAGACCCTTCACTGAAGACATACAAACAGTAAATGAGCACATGAAAAGATGCTAATGCCGTTAGCCCTTAAGGAAAACTCAAAGCCACAACAGGGTATTGGACATCAAAATGGCTAACATAAAGAAGTACTAACACTGAGTCCTGGTGAAGACACAGGTAGGTGGATCACTCACAGAGCACCACTGAGAGTGTGAAATAGTTGTTATCGTGCAAACACTGGCAGTTTCTTGTAAGACTGAACATAAAACTGCCACGGAAGCCGCCAAGAGAAGTCTTAGGCATTTAATCCAGAAAGATGAAAATAAGTAAATAAATGTTACCTTAAGAAATAAATCCTAGGGGGCTGGGGAGATGGTTCTGTGGCACAGGTACCTGCCTGACACATGCAAGGTTGTGAGTTTGAACCCCAGTCCCTCAAAAAAATCAATCAACCAATCAATCAATCAATCAATCCTCACCAAGATACTGCTAAGTACAATGCAGCAAATCCTCAAGCAGATTATACAACATGACCACGTGAGATTCAGCCCAAGGATGCAGGGATGGTTCAACATGCATAAATCAATAAATGTAATATAACCTATTAACAGAGCCACGGACGAAAATCATGTGATCATCTCACTAGATGCAGAAAAGGCTTCTGACAAACTCCAGTATCCATTCATGATAAAAACCCTATAGGAAACTGGGAAAGATGATCTTTATCTCACTGTCATCAATACCATCTATGACAAACCAACAGCATTCTAAGTGGACAAAAACTGAAAACTTTCTTAAATCAGGAACAAGACAAAGTTTCTCCGTCTCCACTGTTATTCACTACAGGCCTGGAAACTTCATACAGAGCAATTATACAAGACAAAGAAATAAAAGGAATACTAACAGCAAAGGAAAAAAGTGAAATTATTATGAAGACATGCTACTCTGCATAGAAAGCCACAAAAACTCCACTAAAAAACTTTTAGATGTAATAAGCAAATTCAACAGTGTAGCTGGATACAGTCAACACCGGGAAATCAGCAGCCTGCCTGTACACAAAGAGCTCACTGAGAGAAATTAGAGAAACAACATCTTTGATATCATCCAAACAAATGAAATACCTAGGAAACAATATAATGAAGGTCGTAAAAAATCCCTATGTTGAAAGCTACAGTACTCTGAAAAACGAGACTGAGGACAGTATCAGAAAGTGGAGAGAAGGCTGGGGAGATAGCTCAATAGAGTAAGTGCTTGCCTGGCAAGTGCAAGGTCCTGAGTTCAATCTCCAGTATCGCAAAAAAAAAGAAAAAGAAAATAGAGATAGCCCATCCTTCTTCTTATAAAGAACCAATATAGTGAAAATGGCCATACTTTCAAAACTGCTAAATGGACTTAATGCAATATTGACGAAAACTCCAACAGCACACTCCACAAAATTAAAGAAAACAATGCTAAAATTCATTTGGAACAAGAACAGACCTAGAATTGCAGAAGTCCATTGCTATTGCTGCCTTTGTTTCTAATCCTGGACAACAAAGTCAATGCTGGGGCATCACAGCTCCTGACATGAAATCATACTATAAAGCTATGGTGATAAAAACAGTACAGTACTGGCCTAAATACAGACCTGAAGATCAGTGGAACAGATTAGAAGATGCGGAAATGGGGGCCAGCGAGACAGCTCAGTGGACTGAAGCACCTGCTTAGGCAAGCTTAGGCAAGTGCAGGGACCTCAGTTCAATCCCCAGTACCACTTACTGCACCAGTCCTACCCTCTGGGCAGGCTGAGCCAGCCAGAGTCTGGGCATAGAGGTGCGTGCCTGTGATCCCATTGCTGGGGAAGCTGAAACCTGGAGGATCACTGAGTCCAAGCTGCACTGAGAGACCCTGGATCACATTCATTCAAACAAATAAATAAAATAAACAAAAGCCCAATATATATTAATTACTGTTACTCTCTTATTACCTTGTTTTGAATTTTTTTTCCCTTTTATAATAAAAAATAGAGTACACATACTAGTAACTTCATCAGCAGGCAACCTCTCTGCTTCTGTCCAGTGTGGCCAAGCTGTATCTTTTCCCTCTGAAGCCTTGTTTGAAACCCACTCAGCCACCAAACCTTTCACTGACTCATCAGTAATACATACAAGACCTGGACACGGCTGTGGACCGGACCCAAGGCAGAAGACATCGGCCGAAGGGCTGAAACCCGGAGCGGTAAGCTTGACTCAGCATCGTGAGGCGTGGGCTCTAATCCAGTATCTGTGAATGTGTTTTCAAAAGCAAAAGATGGGAAGTTTAATATTCTTCCTCTTCCCTAGCTTCTCAAAATAAGAACTGACCCTCCTGCTCCATGTTAGCACATGTTAAATGTCTGATGAGCACATGGCCAAAACAGCCTTGAGGACACAGTGATTACAGGCATTTTCCTACTCTAGGTTAAACTGTCCAACTGGCAGCCCACTGATTTTCTGTCCTGGTGTAAAACCATCTTGTACTGTACACAAAATATATAATACTATAGTGAATGTGTATGTCATAAAGCTTCCTTTAAAGTTTTTATTATAACATCAAATAAGAGGGAAAACCAAAAAAGTGGGTCATATTTTGGACATACTTGCTTTAGACAAAGAATTGCTTCTTTTTTTTAAAAAAAAAATAAGGGGGGGACTCCTGGACTAGCCAGATAGCTCAGAGGCCTAAAGTGCCTGCTTAGACAGGCTCAGAGGCCTGGGTTTGATCCTGGGGTTCAATCCTCCGAGGGCTGTGCCAGCCCTGCCCCTGCTAAGACTGAGACTGAAACTGGGCATGGTGGTCGGCCTGTAATCTCAGCGCTTGAGGGGGCTGAAAACAGGACCAGTAGAGTCCAATCTGTGTAGTTAGACTCTAGTAAATATATTTAAAAAAATATGGACTCCTTTCAACATGTACATGGATGGAAAAGCCATTCACCACTACAACTCTCATTATGCTATAGGGACACTGGTGCTTTCACAAGAATACTACTGTATTTTCCTTGTCTATGTGACTAACTCATGCTTTGTTGACTTATGGATGCATCCCAATTCTCCAAAGTCTAGTTAGCATTTAGCCCCATAGGGAAGAAAAGTAAAAAAGGATGGCATCTATTGCTCCACAACTTATACTGCACCCTGGTGCAGAAATGGGAGAAAGAAGAAACGGGCGAGACGTATCTGCTATAAAACATATGGGATCAGGGAGGCAACTCAATACATCACGAAGTTCTTGATTTCCATTTCCTGCATGACACTGAAAGATGATGCAAGCCCATGATCTACATTTGACATTTAGCTAAATTCCCTCCATATTGTTTGCTAAATACTTACACGTCAATTCTCCAAAACACCTGTAGAGAACCAGAGTAAGATCATCACATAATGACATTAAACTGTAGTTCTATCTTGATGAAAAATTTCCACACAACTCAAACCTTTCAGGTTGCATTTAAACCTTTAGGTACTTTTTTTTTTTTTTCTTTTCTTTTTTAAATGCTGGTTCACATGTTACTAATGCTTTTCCAAAGTTCAGAAACTTCCCACTGAAAGCATAGGAAAAAGGATGGGGAACCCGGACTTTGAAGTTGCACCTATTTCGGTGTGAGCTGTACTTGCTGTGACACCTTTGGAGTATTGTAATTCTAAGCCTTAATTTTCGCATGTGTGAACCAGGACAATAGCTGAAAAGACCGTGTGAAATTATTGTGAGAATTAAATAACACACGGAAAGTGCTTGGGCATAACAGATGTAACTGTAACTTAAATGTAACCTTCCTGCTTTTGTCTTTTCTGCGGTAATACGGCTTGTAACCTTTTCCCCCTTCCAGTAACTGTCACAAGTTTAAAGTCAATAAAGGGCAACCGATGGGACTGATCACACACTCTTCTTATGGACTGTTTACCTCCCTCTTATCTACAGCAATTGAAAGCTCTAAGGTCCACTGGGTTACCCTGGAAGACCCAACCTCCGGGCCTCTTTGCAGGACGACTTTTTCCAGCGTGGAGAAAGCCCACTAGTGGTTAACTCCAGTCCCTCACTCCAACACAGTTCAGCCCGCCAGAGTTGATGAATGCCCTCGAGTAGACAGATAATGCTCTGGTGCAGGAGGGGCGTGTGCGTCTAGTCGTTCTACGGGTCACCAGATGGAAACAGTTTCTGGTTTGGGCTCAGGCCTTGACTCAGGTATCAGCATATGTTCTAAACAGAAGGCTCAGGCACCGAGCTGAACTTCGGCCTCCAGAAGCATCCCTCAGAAGTACATGGCTCACCACAAAAGGCAAAGGCTGGATAAACCTCGCCACCTTAGAGGGCAGCGCACAGGGGACAGGATGGCGGGAGGGTGAAGGGGGCAGGGGAAGCGAGCTCCCTTGTCGAGGAAGGCGCACACGTACCCAGCACCCAGCACCCAGCACAAGCACTCAGCCCCTGGGTGGTGGTGAGCGAGCTCCCAGGCTGCGGAGAGATTCACTAGCTGGGGAGGGGCTCCGGAGAGGCCGTTCGCCAGGCCCGTTACACCCTGGGGTGCCACCCCCGCAGGTGCACTGCAGCTGCTTGGGGACGTGGCTCGGGGAGTTCGTTCGCGGTCTTGCAACCCCACCGGGAGGGGGCCTGAAGGCAGCCGTAGCGCCCTGGAGTGTGCGTCCTGGCCTACGGCCCCGCGCCCCGGCGGCACCGTGCACACAGCACCGGCCCGGCCCGGCCCCACACCCGGGCCCGCGCTCACCCGCCGGCGCCTGCACCTGCTCGGACGCGCCCACGACCCGGCGCCCACGGCCCGGCACCCACCCGCCCCCGGCGTACCTGCTGGCGGCGCTCGGCCGGGGTGCTGCAAGCGCCGGCCCGGCCTCCCCTTTCTTCCGTCTACGTACCCCGCAAGGGCGTCACGTCAGCGGCGCTGGCGTAAACCCGCGCGCCGGGGCCTACGCTGTTGACGTGGGCGGCCGGTGTCCCGCGGGCTGCGCTGCGACACCGCGGGCGTAGGCACCTCCGAGAATCCCGCCCGCGCTCCACGTGGCGGTCTAGCTCCGAGCCGGCCCGCCGGGGTGGGCGGGGCCTGGGGGCGGAGCCGGGCGGGGTGGAGGGGTGGGGCCTCCGGTCCTGGCGTGTCCCGGGGTCTCCTGGAGACCCTTTCAGGAGCCCACGTGCTGCTGGCGAATTTCTAGCGGTGTCAGCTTGGGTTATTCATATGGTAGGCACGCCAGGGCACAGATGGCAGTAGCTTACAGCGCCTCCCCTCCGTCCGTCCCGAAAGCCTTGGCTGATTAAGCGGGAAACTGCAAAGTAGCATCTGGAAGCCCACTCAGGCGATCTCAGCCCCACTGCTGCAGTGCAGGGAGTTGTTAGAATGTTGCATTTGAAGCAGCGCGTTCACTGGTGGTTTTTTCCCCTTGGCTGCTTCTTGCTCTGTTTTTCTCTGAGGGCGCGTTCTTGTCTGAGCATGTAGTTGGGGATGGGAGCAACACTTGATTGTGAGCTAGGAAGGAGAATGATATAGAAAGGAAACAAGCAAAGCCATAATTTTATATTTTTATTTTTTATTACTTATTTATTTATTTATTTACTTTTTGAGGCAGGGTCTCGCTATGCAGTTCAGGCTGGCCTTGGGCTCACTTTTGTAGCCCAGGCTGGTCTCAAGCTCACACCAATCCTCCTGCCTCAGCCTCCCAAGTACTGGGATTACAGGCGTGCACCACTATGTCCAGCTTATTTTTTATTACTTTGAATAAGAAATAATATTGAGACAGTTTCAAAATACATTAGTACATCAGCCACAATAATTGATTCAATGCATACTGTTGTCTTTATAGTAGTTATTCAGAGTACAAGATGCAGACTTGATAACTTTTCTAAACACTATTAGTACAAATATTTCTTCTCAATGCACTAAGAAAGTAGTTGTATACATAGACCAATATTTCATAATAGTAACGGGTTATTGGCAGAACTGGCAATGTCAGAAGCTGTTGACTTGAGCCTTTTATAGCTCAGCATACTAATCTGGCTGTACCTTTTATGCCTCCTGATTAAACTTTTCTGTTGGGTACTTAACGGCAAGTTGAAGCAAGACTTATATAACAAAACATGTAACTTTTGTATCTCCCAAGGTCAGTCAAATTCCCTCAGGATTTACTTTGAAACCATGTGCAGGGCTTTGTATAATGTTGACCAGTTTGCTCTCTGTGAAAGCCTGAGAATGCTTTCTCTCTAGGTGACTCTCCTTAGGCACACACATCGATCCCTTTCCTCTGTGGCTCCATAATCTCCTTGAACAGAAAATTTGAGACATCATTGAGTTGTAGGATGTTACAGTAAAGGTTCTCTTATATCCTGAGTCCTCACTGACCTTGAAGGGCTGGGCAATCCTTGTAGCCCTTCCTTTTCTCTAATTTGAAGTCAAGCGGGAGTTGCTAGAGGCCCCAGCATTTGTTCTGAATTTTGAGCTCCATGGGCCCCTCCCCAGGGTGGCTCCCAGCCAAGCCCCCCACCACTGGCGGTAGGAGCCACAGCATACACCAGCAGCTGGCGCAGCCTTCCGCGCCCAGCCCTTGCCCTGCTGCCTCTCTCCTCGGAGGGCTCTGTGCTTGCCAGCAGCTGTGCCACAGTGTCCACAGTTTCGAGTCACTCTTCTCTCAGAGTCCTGACTCGGGAAGAAAGCTCTGCCCACTACCGCCATCTTTGCTGAATGAAGGCTTTCTCCTCACTGTCTCCGTGGGCTTCAGCTCTTGCTTTGAATCCTTTCTGGGTCGGGGGTTTGTTTCCCTCCTTGTCCTTTTCTCGGTGCTATAGTCCAGTGTCTAGGCGACAACTTTCTGAGAGGCTCTTTCTCTGCCTCTCACCACTCTGCCACCTCCCTAGAAGTCCTCTCTCCTTTTTGGAGTTTTAAAGCATTTGTCTGTAATTTAGCTTGGCATACAGAGATGTCCTTAGAATTAAGGACAGGCTTCCACCCAGCTTTCTAGTTGATGAAAATGATGTTCACACCGGTTTCACAAATGAAATGTGTATTTTTTAAGGGTTGTGTGTGTGTGTGTGTTTGTGTGTGTATAGGGCCTCAGACTCATAGTGATCCTGATTCGTGCCTCCCTACTGCTGCGATTACAGGTGTGCACCGCCACACCTGAAGTCCATCACCAGCTGAGTGTGCCTGGGAACAGGGCGGACGTGGCTCAGCATGAGGTGCCAGGGGAAATGTGCACCACTGTGTACAATAAATAACTTAAGTCTTTAGTTATTAAAAAATGTGTTAAGTGTTATTATCTGATTCTCCTCAGTCATCAAAAATTTATTAAAATACAGTGGACTACAGTGCCTGTTTACGCAGGTGTAGGATTGGGGCTCAATCCCCAGCGTGCCATGCTGGCCTTGCTCCCCAGGGAGTGCTGAGATGGAGACTGAGACTGAGTGGTGGTGGCACGTGCCTGTAATCCCAGTGCTTGCGAGGCTCAAGACAGGATTATTATGAGTATGACCGTATAGTGAGACCTTGCTGACCCTGTACTAAAAAATACAAAAAAAAAAAAAAAAAAAAAAAAGTTAAAACCATTAAATGAAGATTCCCTGGGCTTAGTGGGGCTCCTGGACAGTACCCCACTTGGTGCATAAAGGAGCAACTGCCTGGGAAATACTTCAAAGAATCAACAACTTGGATCTCATCTTTTTGTAAAGTTTATGCTTGGCAAAGAAAATCATCAATAGAGTAAAAAGAAAATCCACGAACTGGGAAAAAACTAGATGATGACCTTCTGTTGAAAATATATAAAGGTCTTTAAAAAATCAGGCCCCCAACACTCCAAGTCCCAAATCAAAAAATGGGCATCTGAGACAAATATGTATCTCTTAAATAAATGCAAATGGCAAGCAAATATATGAGAAGATATTCAACATCTTTGGCCATCTGAGAAATGCACATTAAAACAACACTGAGATTCCAGCTCACCCAGAAAGAATGGCTATCATCAAGAAGAAAACCAATACCAAGTGCTGGAGGAGCTGTGGGTGAAAAGGAGCCCTGCTGCACTGCTGCCGGGGGTGCGGGCTGGAATAGCCACTGTGGAAATCATGGAGCTGCCTCGGGAAGCTAAGATCAGGGAGCCCACTCAAGCCAGCTGCTCCCCTCCTTGGTACTTTTCCAAAGGAACTGAGAGCATTATGCCACAGGCATCGATGTGCGCCCGTGTTTTACAGCACCGTGATTTGTCCTAGCTCAATCTTGGAAGCAACGCCAATGCCCGTCCACCGAGGAACAGATAAAGAAGATGTGGTATTTTTACACAATGTGGTATTACTCAGCTATGAAAAAACATACATCGGAGGCTTTTGTTGGTACAAGCGAGAGACCATATTCCTAAGTGACATAAACCAGACCCGGTGTGCGATTACCATTGTCTCACTAGGGCAAGAACCTGGAAAGAGTAAATAAAATCAGAATGGTCCAAATTATACTGTGACAGGGGAAAGAATGCGTCCAACAGGAAGGAAGTACTGAGACTAGGAGAGCAGGAGATGGGGAAGGGACGTACCTGCGGGTGCGTGCAGGACGGCTGGGATCGTTATAACGGAAGGGAGAGCTGACGCTTATACTTTTTATCATTTTAATTTCTTATAACTATTTTTCCAATTTTGTAGTCATATATCTGATGATATCGAGAACTGACTTGAGGTCAGAACTATGCAATACGACAAATGTTGGGTGGTCCAGATAGCTCAGCAGATTAAAGCACATGCTTCGGCAGGCGCTGTGGGATCAGGGTTTGATCCCCAGGCTGTGCTGGCCCCACCGCCGGGGTGCACTGAGACAGCAACTGAGACTGGTGTGGGGGCACACGCGTGTAATCCCAGCGCTTGAAAGCAGGAGGATCACTGCGAGTCTGATTTGTGTAGTGGGTCCCTATATTCTGTACTAAATACATGAAAAAGAATTCGTATAACTTTTTAGTGAAATTCTGTATCTTTTATAATAGCTTTAAAAGTTATCATTTTGTATTCTCTTTTAGAAACAGCAAACAAATGTACGGTGTGCCAAAGGGGAATTACCAAACTGAGAAAAGTCTCGCCGTGCTTTCGCAGCAGGCCACGTGGTCGCACAAGGCCTCGGCCCGCGCTCACAGCTGATACTGACAGAGGAGCCGAGAAGCTCCAAAACTGGCGCCAAAAGAGACTTAACTGATTTAACGAGACAGCAAGGTCTGTTAACTAGCACAGGCCTCGCTTTAACTTGGCCTTCAATACCCAGTAGGAAAGTATATCAAAAGCTGTAGAAGACGGCCATAGTCACGTGCAGGCGTGAGAGGGGCCCTGCCCACCGCTCCTTCTGGCAGCTTCTAGCTAAGCTGGAAGCAGCCATTGGCTCGGGCAATTAAAAAACTGTAATAAAAACTCAGAATCTCTATTTCTGCCCCTTAAAAACGTTTTCTAGACTTGGCTTGTACCCTCACCTTTCTGTTCCAGTGCTTATGCTTTGATTACACGTTCTAATTTCTCAAAAAAAAAAAAAAAAAAAACAACAAACCAGTGTTGATTGTTGCCTGCAGGCCACACAGCTCCAAGTGGCCATGCAGCTAGAGCCGACTCCAGATGGGATGGGCTGCCTTTATCAGGACCCACCAGACAGTTGTGAGCAGAGCTCAGAGCTGCTGATCCCAATAGCACTCTGTCTGCCCACTCGATTAGTTTTCTGGAGAGGGCTGCCAGCTGTGGCCTGCTCTGTGGCAACCCTTCTCAGCTCAAAGCAGCTCGATGGAAAATGCAGCCCTTCTCCCCTAAGCACGGTCAGGGATAGCTCTGCAGAGGGGGGAATGTTATAGACAGCTGTTATAAATATTATAAGCAATTACACAGGGCTGGGCCCTCAGCACAAAGGACAGCTGTCCCAGGAGGCACAGTCACTAGAGAGACACAGTCACAGGTGGGGGGGGGAGTACAGAAGCAAAAAGTGGGAGCACAGAAACCTCCACAGGCCACAGGCACAACTAGATCTGGCTCCCATTACCTTAGGTATTTCCAACCTTGTTATAACCCACTTACAGAAAGCAAATACACTCCGTCCAAACAGAAAAGTGGGATGGCCCAATTCAGTTAATACTGTGGGGATGAGGGTATGCTGGCATATTAACAGGCCACAGATCATCCCTGCAGGTGCCATCCCGGCACAAGTCGCCGAGGAGAAAGCTCCACAAACCTGTAATGCAGTGTGGTGTTTCCAGGCCCGTTTTGGATTCTCCACTACATTATACTAAAGTTTGTTTCTTTTCTTTCTGTCCCTACTCTGCTACAGAGGATGCCAAACCTGCAAGTGTCTACCCAACCTCAAGTTCTCAAGTCATGCAATTATAAAAACAAAAGGGGGAGCTGTTGGGGACCAGGCTGTGTAAGAGTGGGTTGGAGGTCAGGACGTTGAGCACAGTGGTCTCAGGGCGGGACAGCACCTGCCCAGGACAACAGAACGTTGTTCCCTCTTAACTCCTACAGGTATGTGGGTGTGGAGAAGGGATTGTTCCTCCTTTAGTTTCGCAATTTTTGAAGTTTCACCTGTTCCTTATTTTTCAAAATCTCCTTCAACCCTGTCACAAGTGCTACATAATCCCATCACCCAGCCTCATCATGGAGGCTGGCAGGTATGCTCATTAGAGGCAAGTCTCCTCCTGGTCCTCCTGTACTTTGCAATTTTGTTTCTTAGTTTCATCCTTGTCAACCCCTTGACAGGCTTCTGAGGGTCTGATCAACCCCCCGCAAAACCATCTCAAAATTATCAATCATACTGGGTGCAGACTGTAGCGCACCGCGAAGCCTTCTGGGATACAAACTTCAGGGCCATGGGATGAGAAGCCGGCACTGAAGTGAGAACTGACAGGACCGCTAAATGGAAGGGGAGAGCAGGCAAGCGGGAGGGAGTGCTTGCTCGGGTGCTGATGGTGTGGCAAGGCAGCGCGCTCGGAGAGAGCAGCGAGGAGAACAGTTCCTAGGGCGGGATATGAGAACAGAGCATGCGTGTGAAGTTCTAAGCACTTCGGGTTTGAGTTGAGAGAATATACAGCAGAAGGAAACCAGCCCTCGTTATATCCAATACCTCAGCTTTGAAGATTCTCATCAAGTATTTTGGACCCATTAGGTAACCGTAGACGTAGCGGGAGCGAAGGGAGCGTTTCCTCCATGTTGGGAGACTTGTGCTGTTTCTCCTTTTGACCCACACATCAGTGAGTGCTCATTTGCCTCCCCTCACTCCCCTCTCAGGCAGGGAGGCATAATTTCTGGAACAGAAAGGATACTCAGTATTTCATGAGTGGATATATTTGATTTGATTTAGTTTTCTGGAATCAACTGGGCTAGGACACAAGTGGCTGGGTTTCATCGCCAGTACTGAAAAGGGAAGGGTGAAACGAAAGAGAGGCAGGGAGGAAAAATGGATTCGAAACACTACTGTCTTACAAGGTCAAGAGTAACAAAAATAAAAATCCTTAAAATCTTAAGGAAGTGTATTACTGTCATTTTAATTAGGAGAGAAGAGCGGCTGTGGCCCAGGAAAACTCAGACGCTGGACCTATGAGCTGGTTTGTCTCTCCACTGAAGCCATAGAAGTAATTCAACCATTTTCTTTCTTTTTTTTTTTTTTTAATGGATGCTTTTACTGGAGAGATTTTTCATCTCAGCAAGTGGAAGTAAGGCTCAGTGTGACCAGAGTGTCACAGAGGAAGTGGGGGATTTAGCACTGTTCTTTAAGAATACGGAACTGACAACTATGCCTTTAGAGAGTAGAGTTCTCAGGTTTTTCTTACTTTCAAGTTGCTTAGTTGGACCGCAGCTGGTGGCAGAGCCCGCGCGCCCTCCGCGGGTAAGCTGCCTCTGCCCCTCTGCCCCACCTCTGCGTTCCTGCGAATAATTTCCTGTTCCAGCCCCGACCCGAAACCGAACCCATCAAACATCTCGTTTGGCAACCAATCTGGTCCACGACCCTACCAGGACTAATCAATCCCAAAGCTCCACCTCCACCTACAGACCACATCCGCCAGGCTTCACAGAAGCTAGCAGCCAGAGCTCCACCACAGAGTCAGGAACCTCTGTAGAGGAACCAGCTTGGAGTCTCCAGACCAAACGCCCATAGACACAGCATAACGACCCCAAAGTGCAGAGGTCGCTTCCATACAAAATGATAACAACAAGGAGTAGGAGGCAATCTCAGGGCCCATGCCCACCCAAACCAAATACAGAAGACACTATCATGGAAGAAAATGGGAATCATACAGATGAAACCTCTCAGTTGGCAGCATCTGAGGCACACACACAAATGCAGAAACTTATAGAGCAACTGAGATCAGAGATAACATCTGAAGTAAAAAAAGAAATACATGAAGTGGAAAAACGGCTGGAGAAACATACAGAGGACATCAGAGCAGAAATAATACCTAAAGTTAACAAAGACATGTCTAAATGAATAGCATCCCAAGTAGGGGAACAACTACAGAAAAGTAGAGAGGAGAACAGAGCAGAAATAATCTCTGAATTAGGGAGAGAAAGGATAACCATAATGAGAGACTTCAATACATTAAAGAAGACATCGATAAAAAAATTAGAGGAGAACAGAAAAATGATGGACTCCCTGACGGAGCAACATAGGAAAGACATAGATCGCATGAAACAGTTTCAAAGAGATATACAAGAAAATAAAACCTCGATCACAAGTTGGCAGAGCCGAATGAACGAAAATGAAGATAGAGTTTCCAACCTTGAAGACACAATTGCAGCCAGTGAAAGAGTAAGAAAGGATCTTTTAAAAACAACCAGAATGCAGGAAAAAATAATTCATCATCTCCAAGACGATGCAAAAATGAACAACGTGAGATTAATGGGAATCAATGAGAAAGAAGGAGTCAATACAAATGATATAAAAAGAATATGGGCAGAAGTAATAGCAGAAAACTTCCCAAATATGAGAAAACAATCAGACATTCAGGTAACTGAAGCCTACAGAACTCCAAATAACATCAACCCAACTAAAAACACACCAAGACATATAATAGTCAAGATACCAGAAATCCAGCTGAAGAATAATATACTAAAAGCTGCTAGAGAAAAGAAACAGATCACGTTTAAAGGAAAACCCATCAGAATAACAGCGGATTTCTCTTCACAAACCATGAAGTCACGAAGAGCATGGAGCAGAGTGCTTCAAGTCCTCCATGAAAACAAATTTCAGCCCAGACTACTGTACCCGGCAAAACTCTCCTTCAAGTATGAGGGAGAAGTGAAATATTTCCATGACACGGAACAACTAAAGAATTTCATGACATCAAAGCCAGTGCTACATAATATTCTAACAAACATTTTAGAAAGGGACCAAAATGACCCGAATCCAACAAATGAGAACAGAAAGATCCCACCAAATAGAGTAAGCAACTAAACATAGGAGAAAAAATTGGTAAACACTAGAGAACAAGAGTCATGTCAGCCATAAGTCAATACATTTCAATTATAACCATCAATGTAAATGGACTCAATTCTCCAATTAAAAGAAGTAGACTTGCAGAGTGGATAAGGAAACAGAGCCCAACAATATGCTGCATACAAGAAACACATTTAACCTGCAAAGAAACTCATAGGCTTAAAGTTAAAGGTTGGAAAACAATACTACATGCTCCAGCACCTCAAAAAAAAGCAGGGGTAGCAATCCTCTTTGCAGACAGTCTAAACTTCAAACCAACACTGATCAAATGAAATAGAGAAGGCCACTACATACTGGTTAGGGGAAAAATTCATGATGAAGAGGTAACACTCATAAATATGT
>PVJA010048819.1:0-14026 GCA_004027025.1 Myocastor coypus
CTCCTCTCCTCTCCTCTCCTCTCCTCTCCTCTCCCCTCCCTTCCTTCCTTCTTCCCTGGGCAGAAACTGGGTATCCCAACACTTTGTATTGCCCTGTTGTATTCGCTTCTGGGAGGGACACAAGATACCTCAATGGACTAAGCACATAGTTATCCAGGTGGTTCTCAACCTTTCTAATGCTGTGACCCCTCAATACAACAGTTCCTCATGTTGCGGTGACCTCAAACCAAAAAATAATTTTGGTGGCTACTTCAAAACTGTAATTTTGCTACAATTATGATTCGGAATGGCTTTAGGCGACCCCTGTGTTTTGGTGGTTCAACCCCTACTGGGGTCAGGTCCAGACCCACAGGTTGAGAATTGCTGGTTTACAGCCTCCCAAGAGCTGGGATTACAGGCCTGTGCCACCACGCCCAGTCTCAAATTTCAGTCTTATTGAGCCCTGGGGGCGGGGCTGGCTCAGCAGGCCCAGATCAAGCCCCAGGCCCCTGCACCTGCTTGCAGGTGCTTTGATCTGCTGAGCTATTTGGCCGGCCCTTAGGGTGTCTGTCTTCATCTCTCTGCTTTCCAAAACATTTGGATCAGGTCCCATAAACTCAGTCATCTCCTGTGAAATCAGCTGGCTGCCCTGCCCTGTCCCCTGCCTCTGGCGCGTCTCTTGTCATTCCCATCATCTGAGCCCTTTACTGTTCCTCAGGGCTGGTGTCTGGGCATGAGTCAGAATGAATTCTGGGAAAGAGCAGAGGCGTATTCTTAGTGCCCCCCACCCCATGAAAACACTGCCTATGTAAAAAGGCTGTGTATGAGGCAGAGGTGAGCAGAGGCTGGCTCAGATGCCCGCCCCAAGATGCCCACCTGAGGTCCCCACAGGCAGAAGGCAAGGGAATGCACATTCGTGCCGTGACTTCCATGATGTGAGCCCTTCCTTCCTTCTCATTCTCATCTACAGAATTTAGCTGAGTACAAACCCAACTAAATATCCAGCAGCTTTTCAAATGGAGGGACATGGTCCCAGGAGGAGCACCAGGAGGAGATGCAAGCCACCCGAGGCCAGCTGTAGTTTAAGTGCTTTGATGGGTGGGATTTAATCTTTGTGCCCCAGTTTCCCCATTGGTGAATATGGACTTCAGATTTTTCTGGTTGCCCTGGAAGTGCTCTTACTTTTGCACACATTGAGAATTCTATGGCATTTGTGGAGCGCGTGCTGCATTTCTTAGTGTGTTCCTAAGAAGGATCAAGGCATGGATGGTGGGATTGCTGTTTCTGGTCTTGAGCAGGGAGTTGTGGCCATAGTGGCACAGGACATACGGTGGCTGCCATCTTGCAGCGCTCGGATGGAATGGCTGTGCTTGCAGTACTTCCGGAAGCTCAGATGGCTGACGTGGCCTGGCCCGGAGTGACCTGGCCTCTGCTCTTCTTCCCGCATCTGTTGCCCCTGGTTAAGGATGGTTCTCTAATAATAAGTTCATGATTGAAAAGTTTCACATCTGATTAGATCTCTGATTTACTTTCCAACATCAACTAAGTTAATTCCCAGTAAACTTTAGTTTCCACATGTACTGAGAAATTGGAAAAAAAAAAAAAAAACAGCCATGATTTATTCTGAAATGATTTTCTGCTACAAAAATAAAGGTTTTTTTTCCCCCCAGTTCATATTCTAAGAGGGGCCAAAGGGGCTGCTATTAATACAGACCCCTCTGAATGAGAAGTCTCAAAGGACAGCTCCTACCTGATGGCTCTGTGTCTTTTACTGCTAGAACCAGGAAGCAGGGATCAAAGAAAAAAGAAAGGCTTCTGGGAAGGGACTCATATAAAGGGCAGGGGAAAGACAGGGTGACCAGGGTGTTCTGTTAAATGACTGACCTTGGGCCCACTCTGGATGATAGATCCGAGCATGGGGAAGCGAGAGGCCAGAAGGCAGTGTGGTTGATCCCACGTGGACTTAGGCCCTGTAGCATATCTTTTAATCTCTGACCAGGAATTCCCAGAGGTTTCAGGCATATACTCCCTTACCTCTGCTTATCCATCTCAGATGGACCTGTGGCTAACCCTTCCTCTTGTGTCTCCCTTTTTTGTTTTATACACAGATTTTGGAAAAAGGGACAGAGTGCAGGGAGGAGGGATCCTAGGTTTGGCGAAGAGCCTAAAAGTGAAGGTTGAGAACCAGCTTGTGGGGTTCAGCCAATAGGTGATACCCCTGAGAGGGTCAGTTTGAAACTTACAATGCTGGACTTGAAGCCGGGCCTCTCATTTCTCTGTTTAGCTTTGTATGAAGTGCAGTATAGAGAAGATGTTGAACCTCTTCCCAAGACTTGGAATGATTGAACAGAGTAGGAGCAATGCATATAAAGTGGCAGCCGGCAGCTCCCCTGAGCCTGTCAACATGTCAACATAAATTTGTGTTAAGAGCTCAGGAATGACCTCTCTCTCTCTCTCTCTCTCTCTCTCTCTCTCTCTCTCTCTCTCTCTCTCTCTTTCTGATGTATTTGGTTGTTACAGGGTCTCATGACACAGCTGAGGCTCATAGCAATCCTCCTGCTTTCAGCCTCCCCAGCACTGAGATTGCAGGCCTACACCACTAGGCCCAGCCTTTGGACTGCTCAGCCTGCCCTGGGGGCAGGGCTGTCAGGACATGTCGTGCTGGGGATTGAACCGTGGACCCTGCACGTGTCTAAGCTTGCCTAAGTGGGCGCATTAGTCCTCTGAGCTATCTTGCCAGCCCAAGAGTGACATTTTGAATATATCCATACGTGGTTTGGGGCTTGGATAGAACGCGTTAAGGCGATGATGGCTGCTATGCCTGCTATAATGCTCCCAAACTGCTTTTTTGAGATGTTCAAGTGCTGAGGTCATTTGTGCAAGAGGAGACTCTCCCACCCAATCATGTGTAGGACTTTGGGGAAGCTAGACCTCAGCTCTTTGTGTAAGCACCATAATGTAACATTTCATTGCAAAACTTTATTATTGTTGACTCATGGAGTGAGCCATAGAGAGTGGGTGGGCAAGGTAACAATACTGAGAGCCTTAAAAGGTCAGTATTCAGGAGCCAATGAGATATAAACAGTGAAGGTAAGTTCTTTGAAAGGACCAAAATGCATAGTCAGGAAGTACAGATCGTGACATGATCAGCGGTATCCTAGCAATCCATGGGAGATTAGCTACATGTGCTTAGGCTTATCTTTTTTCCTCTCTCTCTCTCTCTCTCTCTCTCTCTCTCTCTCTCTCTCTCTTTGGTACCGGGGATCAAACTCACGACCTTGTACTTGCCAAGGAGGTACTTAAGCTGCTGAGCTATATCCCCAGCCCAGATTGGCTATATGTGGACAGCTGCAGATTTTGACAATGGAAGGAAAGACAGGAATAGCTAAATGCCATAATGGTTTTTAAAAGGGACATCATTTCCTCTATTTCCCTCTTTTCTTCTTCTTCACTTTCTTTCTTCTTCCTTTCTTCTCCCATCAGGTGAGAGTGATGCTTCTGGCCTCAGTTTTTCTGTATTCTGATTCCAGTCCTTTTTCTCCCTCTTCTCACTGTCCTTACCCTGGGAACTTCAAGAGCTGGATGTGATGTGTGACACCTGAACAGGGACCTAGGGAGTGAGGAAGGACACTGTATAGCATGCACAGAACATTAAGATAAAAGCTTTACAAGAGTACCCAAGCACCAGTGGGCAGATAGAAGTCTTTAGTCCTTGTCCTAAATCCATATTTATCTTGGATTTTAGCACAACTGGTATTCCTGTGCTCCCACACAGAAGCAATTATCTTAGGAAGACTAGACTGCCCCTTAAACATAGGGACATCTCTGGCACTGCCACTTTACAAAGCCAGAGCTAGCTCAAGTGGACCCTAGGACACCTCAGTAATTCCATAAAAGCTGTTGCCTGCCCTTTGTTAATGGGCCAGTCTGATCTCCATCACAGTTGTGTCCCCTTTGGCTCTTCAAGTAGAAGTCCTGGCTCCATTTTCCCTTACTTTCTAACTGCATAATGAATCATCCTGTGCATCACGTTGACATACCATGAAATTCTTTTCTGTAAGAAGACATCAAAGACCTGGCCCAGGATGAAGTTTCTATCTCTGCTTTAAAGGGACATCCTGGGGCCAACAAGATAGCCCAGCAGTCTAAAGTGTCTGCTTAAGCAACTGCAGGGACCACAGTTCAATCCTCGGCACCACATGCTGCACCAGGCCCACCCCCAGGGCAGGCTGAGCTGGCTGTAATATAAATAAATAAATAAAATTTAAAAGGAGATCCCTTCAACCCATCTGGTGATATCCACATTGTTCCCTCACTGAACTTCTACCGACCTCGTATACACTCTGACCACCTAATCATACTGCCATTGATCCTCTTGCCACTTAAAGGATATAAATAGATGTCAGAAGAAAGACAGGACAAAGGTCCATCAAGAGGAGGCATTATAACCCCTGACTTGAAATTATACTACAGAGCTACTGTGATGAAATCCGCATAGTATTGGAAAAAAAAAAAAACAAAAAAGAAAAACAGAACCCAGGATTAATGGAACAAATTAGAAGATGCAGGTATACAACTACAAACACATCTTATCTTTGACAAAGGGGGTCAAACATGTTCACTGGAAGAAAGATAGCCTCTTTAACAGGTACTGCTAGAAAGACTGGCTTTATACATGCCAAAACTTAAATATAGACTCGGGTCTATCAACAATGCACTAACTTGAAGTCAAAATAGATTAAAGATCTAAATATTAAAACTGAAACACTAAATCTCCTGGAAGACAAAGTAGGTGGAAGTATTGAAGACATAAGGGTAGGCAGGCAGTTTGTCAACAGTAATCACACTGCACAGGAAGTACTTTGAGAGTCAACAATCGGAACCTTCTCTTATTGAGAAGTTTCTGCATGTCAAAAGAAATCACCAACAGAGTGAAAACACATTGCAAATATTTGGAAAACATCTTAACCAATAATCACTAAAAGATCTTATATGTAGAATATATGAAGAATTAAGAAAATATAGGACACCAAAATTTAAAGACAGAATCCAAAGTTGGGCATCTGAGATGAGTACACATCTCTCAGAGGAAGAAATACAAGAGGCAAATGAATACCTGAAGAAATGCTGCAGGTCACTGGCCATTTGAGAGATGCAAATTAAAACAATATTGAGATACAAGAATGGCTATCATAAAGAAAGCAGCTAATAATAAATGCTGGAGAGGCTATGGGGAAAAAGGAACCCTTGTCCACTGATGGTGGGAATGTAGACTGGGACAAGCACTATGGAAATCAGCGTGGAGATTTCTCAAAAAACTAGGACTGGAAATTTCATTCAGTATAGCTATTCCCCTTCTGGGAATTTCCTCAGGACTGAAACCATCATGTCACAATGATGTATGTGTCACAGCCAAATGTTGGAGGCAACCAATGCCTGTCGCCTGAAGAACAGATGAAAAGGATGTGACATTCTTATACAATGGAGTATTACTCAGTTGTGAAGAAAGACAAACTTGAAGCCTTCATAGGTAAGTGGATGCAACTAGAGGCAATACTCATAAGTTAAATAAACCAGAGCTATGTATATAAATATCATATTGTCTCCCTAGTGTAAGAACCCAAAAGATGAAATAAAACCTGATATAACAGATACAGTAAAAGGGAAAGAAATGGAACTTAAAGATTAAACAATGAAGATGAAAGAAAGGAGAAAAGGTAAGAAAAAAGGCAGAGAAAAAACATGCTCGCATATATGGCTGAGGTGATTGTACTAAAAGTCTCCATCAATTTCTTGGAAATAGCAGTTAATGTGTTGAATTTTCACCTTGACTCACTCTGTATGCTTGTTATGGTTTATGTCTAGTTGTCTCCCCAAAGCCTCATGTAATCATGGGGCGGGGGCTTCTATAGAGACTTGACTCATGAGTCACTGGGATTATGTGTATTAGTACTGATGAGATTATCGGTCTGAGTATCGGTAATTGGGAATTATAGGTGTGGCCTGAGGTGGATAGGCTAAGGCAGAGAGCCTGATGTAATTTAAAAAGAGAGAGAGAGAGAGAGAGAGAGAGAGAGAGAGAGAGAGAGAGAGAGAGACTAGCGCTGTTTCTCTCTGCTTCCCTGGTTGGCTGGTTGCCCCTGTTGCGATTGTTGCTGTTCCACCTCCGTGAACTGGATGCTCTCTGCCCTGTCCCACTCAGCCTTGGGCCAGCCGAATCTGGACTGAAACCTCCAGCAACTGTGAGCTAAATATGCTTTTCCTTCCTTCATTTTGAGTGTTGAGTATTTGTCCCAGCAACGAGAGAAAAGTAACTAAGACAATGCCGATATCTGTGATCTAAGCAACTACATCGAGGACAGCAATGTATAATACAAAAATGGTATACATTTCTAATGTCATATCAACTATTACTATACTATCTTTGAAATAATTTTTTAAAAAAGTAAAAAAGAGATAAAAATTTGTTTTCTTGAAAGCAAGTGGTAATATTCAACCATAAGTCCAATCGTATGTAATGATATCTGTTAATCTGAGCAACAGATTTGATGATAAAATACATAATATACCTATTTACTTTTTTGTGGCACCAAGGGCTGAACTCAGGACCTTGTACTTGCCAAGCAGGCACTTGTGCTCCTCAGCTATCTCTCTGGTCTAAAATAGATAATATATCAACAATGGTTAATCAGCTATTCTTGGTTTAAAAATCTGTGTATTGTTGTATGTTGCCATGTTTCTGTCTTTGTTTCTGATTTTTGTTGTTGCTTTTGCTTTTACATTTCAAAATAAAATAAAATAAAAAACATAGATAAGAACAAAAGAAAATAATTTTAAATAGTTTATAATAATTAGAGGCACCTTCAGTATCTTTAATGTAAATAAATAATCATTTTTGTGTTATTAACTGTTTCTTCTTGTTAGAATCTTTGGTTTATGTCTTGTACTCTGAGTAAATACTTTGAAGGTAACAATGTACACTGTAGTAATTATTTGTATTATCTTATCAATTATAAAGTTTGCTTATGTTTATAAAATTGAAATATTTAAATTACATCCAGAAAAGATAAGATTTTGAAACTTAAAGGAAACAAAGAGAAATTGTCTCCTTCACAGTTTTAGTTTTGCCTTCAGATAGGTTCTCCTCCCAAATTCAGTGTGTTCTCTTCAAAAATGATCTCTGCATGAGTAAGTTCTATATCAATAAAGTACATTAATTAAGCATAAAATAATAAAGGTCCAGTAAGCCCAGAGTTCCATAAGAGGGGGCTGCTGTCTTAACTGAAAGCCTTGGCACATGGGGCTGGCATGGCATGAAGCACAGAGGGACTGAACCCAGGTCCTTGTGCTTTCCAGACAGGCACTTAGACCGCCGAGCTATCTCTCCAGCCCTTGTATGTGTAATTTCTAAACATATATTGTACAAAAGAGAACACCTATTATGTTTTGTGTATTAGACTTATGTACTCCTTTTTAAAAATTTAGTTTATTGTTCATTGTAGTTCTAGCTTTTTGAGGAATCTACACATTGGTTTTCACAGTGGCTGCACCAATCTACACTCCCGCCAACATAGGAAAAAGGTTCCTCCCCCCAGAGCCCCATTACCATTTCTTATTGGTTGATTTCTTTTCTTTTCTTTTGGCTGGTCCAGCCCACCCTGAGGGTGGGGCTTGCATGGTGCATGGTGCCTGGGATCAAACTGAAGTTCACTACACCTGCCTAAGCTTGTCTAAGCAGGTGCTTTTCACCACTGAGCTATCTTGCTGGCGCTCTCTCTCCCTCTCTCTCTCTCTCTCCCTCTCCCTCTCCCTCTCTCTCTCTCTTTCTCTCTCTCTCCTTCTCCCCACCCCCTCTCATGCAGGACCAGGGTTCACACTCACAATCTTGTACTTGCCATTCACGCATTTGTGCCATGGAGCTATCTCCCCAGCCCTTGGTTGATTTCTTGATAATAGCCATTCTTTCTGGAGTGAGATAGCATCTCAGCCCTGTTTTAATTTGCATCTCTTGAATGACTAGTGATATAAACAGTTCCTCATATGTTTATTTATCATTTGTAATGCTTTAACTGAGAAGTGTGTATTCATCTGAGATGCCCATATTTGGACTGGGGCTTTAAATTTGAGGGGTCTGATTTTTTTTTTCCTACTCTGTGGGCTGTCTTTTCACTCTGTTGGTGATATTTTTGTGGTGAATAAGCTTTTAAATAGGATAAGATCCCAGTTTTTGATTCTTTGTGTTCTTTTTCCATGCAATCAGGGTTTGATTCATGAAGTCTGCCTACGCCATGGTCTTGAAGAGTTCTGCCTAGTCTCTCATCGGGCAGATTTAGTGTTTCTGTTTAATATGTAGATCACAGATTTATTTCAATTTTAGTTTAATGCATTGTGTTAGACATAGGTCTAGTTTTAGTCTTTGGCACTTGGGAAGATAGTTTTTCTAGCACTATTTATTAAAGAGGTTTCCTTCAGTGAATGCATTTGACTTCTTGTCAAAGGCTCAGTGTGCTTGAGGGTTGTTTTTGTATCTTCTAATCTGTTGCATTCATTCTCAGCCTTTTGTTTTTTCCTTGCCAGCCACATGCTGTTTTGATCACAGTAGCTTTATGGTATCATTTCAAGTCAAGGATTTATGATACCATCAACCGTGCCTTTGTGGCTGAGAATTGCTTTTGATTTTCTAGATCTATTCTGGTTCCAAATGAATTTTAGGATTGTTTTCTTTAGTTTTGTGAGGTATGCTAATGGTATTTTGATTGGGACTGCATTAAATGTGCATGGCAGTTTTGGGGGGTGTTGACCATTTTTACTATGTTGTTTCTTCCTACACATGAGCAAGGGATTCAGTTTCATTTTCTGATATCCTCTTCAATCTTTTTTTTTTTTAGAGCACTGTAGTTTTCTTTTTTTTTTTCTTTTTTTTGAGACAGGGTCTCACTATGCAGTTCAAGCTGGCCTTGAGTTCACTGTTGTAGCCCAGGCTGGTCTCGAACTCACACTGATCCTCCTGTCTCAGCCTCCCAAGTGCTGGGATTACAGGCAAGAGCCACCACGCCCGGCCTGTAGTTTTCAATGTAGAGATATTTAACTTCCTATGTTAGACTAACTGCTAAGTATTCCAGTATTTTGGATGATATTATGAAAGGTGTGGCTTCCCTAGTTTCTCTCTCAGTGAATTTATTGTTTGTGTTCAGGAACGCTATTTATTTTTGAACATTGATTTTGTATCCAGCTATACTACTGAATTTGATTATTAAATCTACATGTCTTTTCATGGAGTTTTAAAGGTACCATATGATCCACAAATAATAATTTAACTTCTTTCTTTCCTGTCCTTATTGCTTTTTTTTTTTCTTGTCTAATTGTTCTGGTTAATGTTTCCAGAACTATATTGAATTGGAGTGATAATACTGGATATCCTTGCTTTGCTCCTGATTTTAGAGTGAAAACTTTCAAGTTTTGACAATTTTGTATGATGTCAGCTGTTGGTTTGTCATAGATCGCTTTTATCAGATTGAGGTGAACACTATGGATTCCTAATTTCTGTAGGGTTTTACCATGAATGATTGTTGGGTTTTGTCAAGTGCTTTATCTGCTTCTTTTTTTTTTTTTTTTGTCTTTTTGAGACAGGGTCTTGCTATGCAGTTCAGGCTGGCCTTGAGCTCACTTTTATAGCCCAGGCTGGTCTCAAACTCACAACAATCCTCCTGCCTCAGCCTCTCAAGTGCTGGGATTACAGGCATGTGCCACCACGCCTGGCTTCTGCATCTATTTTGAAATGATTTTGTGATTTTTATTTTTGACTTTGTTAACATGGTATATTACATTTATTGAGTTGTGTATGTTGCCGTCCCTGTATACCTGGAATGAATTCTACTTCGTCATGTGCATAATCTTCTTGGTGATTTGCATTCTGTTTGTCAGTATCTTTTTGAAGGTTTTTGCATCTGTGTTAATTAGAGAGATAAGTATGTAGTATCACTTTTTAGTTGGGTTCTTCTCTGGTTTTGGCATCAGGGTAATATTTTTTTTTTCCAGGAATGATTTTGAGAGTATTGCTTCCCTTTTAATTTCACTAAAAAATTTGAGAATTATTAGTATTTGGTCTTCTCTAATTTTTTTTTTTTGTACAATTTAATAGTGTATTCATCATGACCTGCGCTTTTCCTTTTTTTTTTTTTTTTTTTGGTAAATTTTGAATTACATTTTCAATTTTATTGAGTGATATCAGGTTATTTAGAATTTTTATATCTTATTGATTCAGCTTTGAAAATTCATATGTGTCTAGCAATCTGTCCATTTCTTCTGTGCTTTCCACCTTATAAGAATACAGGTTCACAAAGTAGGTATAGATGATATGGATTTCTGCAGGATGTTTTTTTTCTTTTCCTGAGACCATCAAATAATTTACTGTGAATCAACCTGTACCTGTCAGAGGCAGGAGGAGCTGGGAGGAGCTCGGAGGGAGTCAGGGCCGGGGGTGCCAGTGGTGTTTGGGACAGTTTATAACAATCTGCAAAGCATACACGGGAGGGCCTGTGGTCACCTTTGTCCACTGTCCCTGGGCTGGGTGGGCTCCGGTGGAACTTCCTTCTTTCTCTCCTTCCTTCCATCTGCACCTCCTTCCTGCATCCCTGCACCTCCTCCCTGCATCCCTGCACCTCCTCCCTGCATCCCTGCACCTCTTCCCTGCATCCCTGCACCTCCTCCCTGCATCCAGCACCTCTGTGTCCTGAGCCTGGGCCAGGGCAAGGGCCAGGGCTGGGCAGAGCACAAAGGACAACACTGATCGTAGGCAGAAGGACCAGCAGTTGTGGGAGCCTGAGTGCATCAGAGTAAACATGTGGCTTTGCTGGCTGGCTAGGGCTGTGGCTCAGGGAGCCAGCCAGACCCTGCTCACCTGGTTCAAGATGGCACACACTTGCAGCTTATACACCCTGGCCCACTCTCATCTGGTGGGTTTAGCTTCCAAAGCCGGATCTCACAAACTAGCATATAGAAGGCATTTTCTACACCAGCATGGGGGCTGATGGGTCACATGGGTCTGGTGTGCACTTGGGGGTGGTGGTGGTGGTGGTGGTGGGGTGGGGTGGGGGAGTCCTAGAGGGTCCCAGAGCTGGAGCTGGAGCCAGAGCCAGAGCGGCTGCCCCGGTGGGTTTTGGCTGATGGCTCTATGTAGGGAATGCTATAACAGCAGGCGAGGTCCTGGGCCTGCCCAGACTCCACAGTGCATGCTACCAGGTCACCTTTATTCCCCACCAGCACCCTGGGCACATTATCTGAGTCCTTCACCCGCTTGGTCTGCTCCCTGTACTGATGGATGTCCTCAAAAGAGTTGGTATTGTTGATGGCAAACACACAAAGGAAGCCCTCTCCAGTGCGCATGTGCTGGTCCCGTGTGGCACTATACTCCTCCTGACCCGCCGTGTCCGAGATATCCAGCAGGCACGTCTCCCCATCAATGACCACCTGCTTCTGGTATGAGTTCTCTATCGTAGGGTCATTCTCAACCACAAAATGGTTCTGGATCAGCTGGATAGTCAGGGTGCTCTTCCCCGCATGTCCTGCACCCACCAACACAAGCTTGTACTCCGTCATGGCTCCTCCAAGGACAGATGCTCAGGGCTGGGGGGCTCCTGCCCCACCGGTTGCTGGTACAACTGCTTCCCGGGCTGGGGTCTGGGCTGGAGCGGGGCGGGGGCTTGGATGCCACCAGCTGGCCCCATGCATGGGCTCCCTCTGCTGCCTGCAGGATTTTTTTTAATTCTTTTTATTTTTTGTGGTACCAGGGATTTAACTCAGGACCTTGCACTTGCCAGGCAAGTGCTTATTCCACTGAACTATGTCCCCAGCCCTCAAGGATGTTTGAATTTAACCCCTGTCATTACTAATTTCCTGAATTTGAGTCTTTTCTTTCCTTTTTTTGTTGTTGTTGTAAAACTGGCTAGGGTTTATCAATTTTATGTAATCTTTTGAAGAACCATCTTTTTGATTTATTGATTGTTGTATTGTCCCCTTAGTCTACATTGCATTAATTAATGCTGTGATCCTTAATTAATTAATTTGATCTTTTTGAGACAGAGTCTCAATATGCAACTTGGCCTGCCTTTGAGTGCACTTTGTAGTCCAGTCAGCAAAACTGAACTCATGACAATCCTCCTACCTCAGCCTCTTGACTGCTGGGATTACAGGCATGTGCCACCATGCCTGGAAGCTCTGATCTTCATACTTTCCCCGCTGTATGATATTTGGCCTTGACTCAATCTTTTGTCCTAGAAGCTTGAGATCAGCATGCAGGTGTTTATCTGAGCCTTCTTTGTTTTTCTGATATGGGAATTTTCCACTATAAATTTCCATGATAGGATTACTTTTGTCATGTCCTATAAGTTTCAGCATGTTTTATTGGTATTATCTTTCATTATAGAAATGGCACCATTTCTTTAATTTACTCTGTGGCCCATTGGTTATTTAGGAGGGTGCTGTTTAATTTCCATGTGTTTATGTGATTCGCTTTGCTGTTGATTTCCATTTGCATTGTGCTATGGTCAGGTAACATACATGGGATGATATAAATTCCTCTATATTTACTTAAGGGTGTTTGGATAGTACGTGGTCTATTCTGGAGAACTTCCCATGCGAAGCTGAGAAAAATGTATATTTTGATATCATGGGGTAGAACACTATGTAGATATTTATCAAGTCCATTTATGTACAGGCTTGGGTTAGTTCTGATATTTCTCTGCTGATTTCTTTTTTTATTTGTCTAGATGATTTATCTATTTCTGAAAGCAGGCTATTAGGGTACCCCATTACAATTTGTTCTAGTGCTTATTTAGTTTTTCATCTTCATTATATTTGTTTCATGTAGTTGGGTGCTCCTATGCTTACTGCATACATATTTATTACTGTTATCTCTTCTTCGAGTCTTCTCTGACCAAATACATAGTGACCTTCTTTGTTTTAATAGATCTGGGCTTGAAATTCACATTGTTTACAAATACAATAGCTATCCCTGATGTTTTCTGGTTTCCTGTGTCACTGAGTATTATTTTTCTTTATTTTATTTTATTTTTTTTTCAATTTCTTTTTTATTGTTTAAATTTAACAATGGTTATATTACATATTTTCATCATCAGATCAGTTTAGATTAATACATATAGGTATATACGATTGATCAAACAATTAAACATTAACCTTTCTAAATCCACATTACTTTTTTTTTTCTTTTCCCCTTTCTTTTCTTTGAAAGTTGACATATTGCATGTTGTCCTCACAATCATTCTACAGAGTACAGTGTGTGGGCATGACCCACCTCCCCATTGATGTTGCTTAGAAAAATAAGAAAACAAAACAAACAAACAAAAAAAACAGAAAAGAAAAGAATATACTTCTTTTTGGACTAAGAGGAAGCAGATACATACACAGTCAAAGGTTTTGCAATTGCAGTGGGTCACCAGTGAAGCTTGTGATGTTGGAGGCTATGGAATCTAAGCCTCCTAAAGCTTGTCTCATCAATCTAGCTCTGTGTTCCATGCATTGTAATTAAGGACTTTTTTTTTTTCTTGCTGGGTGGTCAAGGGCAAGTCGAAGCAAGACCTGTATAACTAAACATTCTTTTTTTTATTTTTTTGTATCTTCCAGGGTCAAATCCCCTCAGGATTAAGTTTGAGACCATAGACAGTACTTTGTAGAACTGTTGTTAGTGTCAGCCTTTGGGGGGAGTCACGGCCATTGCTTGGCCATTTTGCTTTCTGTGAAAGCCTGAGAGAATGTTTTTTTCTGGGTGACTCTCCTTAGATGCACTGCAGTTCATTTATCCCTTTCCTCTGAGGTCCACTAATCTCCTTGACCAGGAAATTTGGGACACCTCTGAGTTATAGGATATTACAGCACAGGTTCTCTTATATCCTGGGTCTTTATTGACCTTGAAGGGCTAGGGCCAAAATATTGGCTATCCTTATAGCCCTTCTTTTTCTCCAATTTTCGGTCTGTTAGCTTACATTCTTAACCCTCCAGCAGAAAAGCTTTGTGATACTATTACTCTATA
>PVJA010048820.1:0-14049 GCA_004027025.1 Myocastor coypus
AAAAAAAAAAAAAAAGAACTGCAGCTGAACTTCACTAACATCATGAGAACCTGAATTTTTCATCCCTAACTCATCAAAAACACAAGAGTGAAACATACACATACACATACACATACCCCACAACCATTCCCATTTTTTTTTTTCCAGGACCAGGGTTCAAACTCATGACCTCGCACTTGCTAGGCAGGCACTTGTGCCACGGAGCTATCTCCCCAGCCCTATGTAAAAAACAAACTGAAAATTGCTTAGAGCTAAACAAACAAAAAAAATGAGGCTTCAAATAAAAATTAGCTCAGAAAAGACAAGTATTATTTACCATAAGACTAGAATTATCTTCTCTTATAGCAAGGATGCAAAGTCATGAGACTCAAACAAAACTGTCACTGACATAATGTACAAAAGTCCCTCACTTCCTTCTCCGTGAAAAAATGGGTTAGGCAAAACTATTTCAACTACCAGAAAAATAAAGACAATGAAGTCTGGCCAATAAGTGTATGTGTGGCGCCCCTTATACATCATACTTTGTTTTATAATTTGGGAGACTTAAGTAGATAAAAGGAAGGAAGGCCCCTGACTTCATGAAGTTGGCTGGCATTCAGGCTTTAGGGTAATGGGAGAGACTGTCCTTGAGTCATTTGAATCACATGTGTCTCACACTCAATAGCACACCACACCAGCTTATGCTTAAGCTTATGAATTCCATAATGATGGAACTAAAGAACATGACTACAAAATGTAACTTATAGAACAAGGATACAGGGCATGGTGATGCACACCTATAATCCCAGCACTAAGGAGGCTGAGGCAGGAGGATTGTTACTTGAGACCAGCCTAGGCTACACAGTGAGCTCAAGGCTAGCCTGAACTGTACAGACAGATCCTGTCTCAAAAAGACAAAAAGGAAAAGTTTAAAAAGCAAAGAATATGCTATGATTAAAAAATAACCAAGTAGATTTGAAAAAACTTCTGGAAAAAAAATACAGTCACTAAAAATCTTTACTACCTGGTAGCCTCTCTCAGTACAGAACATCTAAAATGCTGGAAAAATAAAATGTCACAGCCCAAAACTAATCTAAACTATAGCAATTTCTATCTATAGATATCATTCACAAGGGGACTGGAAAATATCAGACACAAATGAAAACAAACTTACAGTATAACAAAATTTAGGGAGTGCAACAAAAGTAATGTGAAGAGGGAAATTTATAGTTGTAAGTATCTACCTTTAAAAAGAATTATCTCAAAATAAATATGCACTAACTGAGTAAAAAGAACAAAATAAAACAAAAGCTAGCAAAAAGGAGGAAACAAAGATGAAAGTGTAAACAAAAACAGAAACAATATAAAACTACAAACTAGGTCTTTGAAAAGCTTAACAAACCATTAGATTGACCAAAAATTACTGAAATAATAAAGGCAAGGACATTTCTAACAATTATATGGAGATAAGAAGGATAATATCTGATGTCCTGTGAGTTAGGAGCTGAGCCAGAAACCCTTCAGTCCAGCCCCAGCCCATGCCAAAGGTAACCTGGGACTGGCACCAGAAAGAACACACAGTGGCGGGCCCAGCAGGATGGCTCAGTGGTTTAAAGCGCCTGCTTAGGAAAGCTTGGGTGGCTGCAGGGACCACAGTTCGATCCCCAGCACCACATGCTGCACCAGCCCCGCCCTCAGGGCAGGCTGAGCCGGCCAAAAATAAACAAAAGTTCTGAAACAAGAAAAAAAAAATTCTTAAAAAAAAGAACACAGGGGCAACTAAGAGTCACATTAAGACCATGAAGGGACACACCACAGTGAGTCCCAGTGGCCACCAGAGGGAGCACTCTTCAGCCTTTCAGGGATGCTGCCAGAGCCCTGAGTTCACTAAGGACCAGTGCTCCCTGGGAGACACCAATATCTACTGTGCAACCCTGTCTTCACAGGTTGAGCTTCATGGTATTTGCACAGAAAGAAGTCCATGCAGGGGAGGGCAGGTGTGGCCTAGGACTGAGTTCAAAACTTATGTCCTCTCTCTCACGCTGAAACTTGCTTTTGTGAACAGGTGAGTTCAACAGTAAAGGAATGGCCCTAGCTTTGGTCTCTGGGTGAACTTGACTCAGAGAATCTCCATCCACATCATGGGAAAGATAAAGCTGGTGAGCCAAGATCAAAGTGGTAGCCCAGGTCACACCTGCTTTTTCTCATGGTCAAAAAAGGAATAATAGAGGGTTGCACTACTGAGATGGAACCACTGGAGTCCCTGCTTCAAAAACTCTTCCCTGAAAAAAAAAACAAAAAAACTCTTCCCTGGCTGGCCTAAGTCCCAGGACACTGTCTAATGAGTGCATGTACTGCTCTTATTTGACAGAGCAAAACCAGTCTTTAGTCATGCACAGATGGGAGGGACCACCTTGGGTTCCCCACCTCATCACCAGCCCAGTCACTGGTCAGTTCCTGGTAAATCTACTACAAAGTCTGGCAATCCCAGCTGGAATGAAAGCGTGCTAACAGCACCAGCTGTATACAGAGGTGGATGACAGCATGGTATTGTGAACATAGCATAATATTATAAATGTCAAAGGTGCAGTATGAATTAGATGTCAGGGCAGGCTCCTAAGAAAAGCAACAAAGGGCGTTCCAGGAAGGGCTGTCATTAGTAAGCAACAGGACGCCAGACCCACACAGGCTGGGGTGTGTGTGTGTGTGTGTGATAAATATCTCTGCACAGATGGAATAGCCCTTTGGGGAAGATTGGTAACAATGGAGACAGAAAATATTCATCAAAGGAGGACCATTCAATAAGTCAGGAATAACCCCCCAAAAGTGTTGGGCAACACACTAGGGGATAAGACCTAAGCAACATACTAGAGGGGTCATGAATGGGTCACAATTTTAAAAAGAAAAAATTCTTTTCATATATAATTAATATTCATATATATATAACTCATATATACAAATTCTTTCTGCTCTCTTTGTACATTAGAAGGGGAAGGAATGTTATTTTTTCTTCACTTTTTCTGTAGAAGTGTGTGCTGATTAAGTGGGATAGACAGTAATCAAAGCTAAAAATAAAAGGTCTATTTGTCTTGATGCTGTAGTTTCCACTGGTAACATAAAGTCCACTTCACTGAGCCTTAGTTTTTGTCTGTCCACCATTTTATATCCATTTGCTCACAGAAAGAACTACTGTGACTCTAGGGCGGGCAGTATAGCTCAGTGGACTAAGTGCTTACTTAGGTAAGCACAGAGACCAGGGTTCCATCCCTGGCATTACAGCCCCACCCCCCAGGCACACTGAGCCAAAGAGAGTCTGGGCGTGGTGGTACACACTTGTAATCTCAGTACTAGGAAGATAGAAATTAGAAGGATCACTACAAGTCTTAGCTGCGTAGTGAGACCCTGCATTAAAAAAAAAAAAAAAAAAGAAAGAAAGAAAAAAAGAACTAATGTGACTCTTAGGAACTCCCAACTATATAACTAACATACCATATTTCCTCCAAAGTAAGATCAGGTCTTACACTAATTTTTGCTCCAAAAAAAAAAAGTTATTGGGCTTATTTTGGGGGGGATATCTTTTTTTTTTTTTTCACATACAACAATGTGAAAAAAAGTGCATCTATTCATTCATCCATGCACAAAACTACATTTAGTCATACACAAAAATCTACATTTACAGAGGCAGGAAGATCATTGTGAGTTTGAGACCAACCTGGACTACAAAGGGAGCTCAAACCCAGCCTGAATTTTTTATTTTATTTTATTTTATTTTATTTATTTATTTTTTTTTTTGTCTTTTTGAGACAGGATCTCCCTACGCAGTTGAGGCTGGCCTTGAGCTCACTTTTGTAGCCCAGGCTGGTCTTGAACTCGCACCAATCCTCCTGCCTCAGCCTCCTGAGCGCTGGGATTACAGGCATGAGCCACCACGCCTGGCTCTTTACAATTCTTTTTAAATTCAATTTTGTAGCCCAGTCTGGTCTCAAATTTGCACCCAATCCTCCTGCCTCAGCCTCCCAAGTGCTGGGATTACAGGGGTGTGCCACCACACCCAGCTCAGCCTGAATTTATACCGCATAGCAACTCTACCTTGTCTCAAAAAGACCAAAAACAAAAAAATCTACCTTTTTTTCATATACAGGTACGTCAAGTCATCTCCCAGAACATCATAACTCTCCAAACTCCAAATTCTGGCCTGAATTTCTTGCAACTGTGTTTCCCGTAGAACCATTCATCCTTAATCTCTCATGTCCAGCAAAAGAAAATGAGTACTTGTTGTCCAAGGAACCTAGTAAGAGCTCACTGGTAGCACATCTGCTACCTGTGAAATCCACCCAAGACACAGTCTCCTGCAGGCTAGACTTTACCAAGTTCCCCATTAAATTAAATGCTAAGTGAAGACAAGAGTGACAACAAAAAATGATGACAGTTAAGCACAATGGTCCACACGCATTAAAACAAAAATTCAGGGCTGGGGAGATAGCTCAATAGAACAAGAACAAGCACCTGCCTGGCAAGCACAGGGTCCTGAGTCCAATCCTCAGTATTACAAAAAAAGGAAATTTCAGGCACCAAAATTCAAAAAATGTTTGTGTCACACAAATACGTTAAGTACACCACTAAAACACATGAATGCATTGAATTATAAAGATTCATAATAGGCAAAAAACATGTCTATTATTAAGTATGCACATTTATTCATGCATTATATGTATATTCTGGTCATCTAGTAATAAATCTCAGCTTCATCTAAGTAGGTCTGGTGGTGCACACTCATAATCCCAGTACTCAAGAGGCTGAGGAAGGAGGATAGCCATAAATTTGAGGTCATCCTAGATTACAAAATGAATAATGAGTTCTAGATTAGCCTGGACTACACATCAATATGCTGTCTCCAAAAAAAAAAAAATCTTGGGCAGCTAGATAGCTCAGTGGACTAAAGCACCTGCTTACACAGAGTGTAGTGGCTGGGGTTCGATCCCTGGAATGCTATGCTGGCCCCACCACAGAGGTATGCTGAGACTGCAATTGAGATGGGGTGTGTTGGTACACACTTGTAACCACAGCGGCTGGGAGGCTGAAAACAGGAGAATCACTATGAGTCTGATCTACATAATGAGACCCTATAGACCCTGTACTAAATACTTTTTTTTTTTTTTTTTTTTTGTCTTTTTGAGACAGGGTCTCGCTGTACAGTTCAGGCTGGCCTTGAACTCAGTTTTGTAGCCCAGGCTGGTCTTGAACTCTCACCGATCCTCCTGCCTCAGCCTCCCAGAGTGCTGGGATTATAGGCGTGCACCACTAAATACATTTTTAAAAAATTCTTAAGTTTATCTGTTATATACAGTTTATCTCTCATTCAAAAATACCCATACAAGTACTTACAAATACTTAATTCTAATTTATATTCTCATTTAAGATTAACATCCATGTTTATAACACTAACACTAATACTATCAACATTAATATTCTTATACTTCAATATGACCATCATGTGTTTCAAATAGTGCAGAAAGTTACTGATTTAAGTAACTTTCATGTTACTTAAATGATGTGTAGATTATGAACAGGAAGATAACAGATTCAAGACAAGATTAGAATCTACACAATTTAATAATAGATTGTTTGCTCTACAAATGTCAATCAAATGGTATCCTTATAATTGAAACAGAAAGTATTCAAAATGGACATCATTTAATCTATAAATAAGGATGCTACCATAAATCCAAAATCATAGATAGGTGTGGAAGCACATGCCTATAAACCCAACACTTGGGAGGCTGAGTTTGGAGGACTGAGTTTGAGACTACCCTAAGCTACAAAGTTAGCTCAAGGCCAGCTTACATAGTGAGCTACACACCTAAAAATCATAAAATGTCAGTCACAAAGTACCTTTGAGGTCATCTGGTCCTGCTATGGCAAGTAGGATTTCACAAGGTAACTAACTGATATCACTGATATACCTGAGTCTTCCTTGACTTCTTCCTCTCTTTTACTACTCAGATGGATTTTGTTAACAATCCTTTCTGTTCTCAGCCAGGCGTGGTGACACACACCTGTAATCCCAGCACTTGGGAGGCTGAGGCAGGAGGATCCATGTGAATCTGAGACCAGCCTGGACTACAAAAGTGAATTCAAGGCCAGCCTGAACTGCACAGCAAGACCCTGTCTTAAGAAGACAAAATCATCACCATCATCATCATCATCATCATCATCATCACCATCATCACCACCATCACCATCATCATCATCATCATCATCATCATCATCCTATCTATTCTCTGTCCCACTTCCTCTCTGAGATTAGTCTACCAATCACCATTCTCCATTGGTATTCTATGGTGAGGCACATCATTTCCTGCTGCATAACTTGCAGCATCTTCCAAACCTATGTTTTCACTGCCAGTTCTGATCTGCAACCACTTTTTTAAAAGAATTTTTTATTTTATTTATTTTTTTCTTGTTTTAGAACCTTTGTTTATTCACTCATTTTTATGGCTGGCTCAACCTGTCCCAAGGGCAGGGCTGGCACAGCAGGTGGTGTCGGGGATCGAACCGCGGTCCCTGAAGCCGCCCAAGCTTTCCCAAGCAGGGGCTTTAGACCACTGAGCCATCCTGCTGGGCCCTCTGCAACCATCTTTACTGGTACTCTGAACAACTAATTTGAAGACAATATGCACTATAGCAACTATTGTTCATTTCCTATTATTTGGTTTAGTTTTTTTTTTCTTTTTGAGACAGAGTCTCACTATGCAGTTCAGGCTGGCCTTGAGCTCACTTTTGTAGCCCAGGATGGTCTCGAACTCGCACCGATCCTTCTGCCTCAGCCTCCCGAGTGCTGGGATTACAGGCGTGAGCCACCACGCCCGACATAGTTTTTTTTTTTTACTGTATTTAATACACTCTACAGGGTCTTGTTACACAGATCAGACTCATAGTGATCCCCCTGTTTTCAGCCTTCCAAACACTGGGTTTATAGCCATGTGCCACCACACTCAATCTCAGTCCTGATGGTGGGGCCAACACATTACACAGGGGATCTGCAAACTGCCTAAGCAGTCCGCTAAGCTATCTGGTTGGCCTTTATTTTATTTATTTATTTTTTGAAGTTCTGTATTATTTCTGTCTTGGTTACTCTTCTCTCATTGCTGGGACAAATATCTAACACTCAAAATGAAGGAAGGAAAGGTTTATTTAGCTCAGTTACTGGAGGTTTCAGTCCATATTTGGCTGGCCCAACGATGAGTGGAACAGGGCAGAGCACATCCAGTTCATGGCAAGAGAATGGACCAACTAGGGCAGGAAACAGCAACAGCTCTAGTCTGTCTCTCTGTCTCTCTTTATATTACATCAAGTTCTCTGCCTTAGCCCATCATCTCAGCCTACACTCATAATCCCAGAAGTACTTAAAACACATAATCCCAGGGATCATAGATCAAGTCTCAAACTCTAGATCAGTACTAAATCAAATAATCCCAGTGACTCAGGAGTCAAGTCTCAATCTGTAGAAGTCCCCGCCCATGACTGCATGAGGCTTTGGGGGACAACTACACATAAACCATAACAATTTCTTTTTTTTTTGTCTTTTTGAGACAGGGTCTCACTATGCAGTTCAGGCTGGCCTTGAGCTCACCTTTGTAGCCCACGCTGGTCTTGAACTCCACCGATCCTCCTGCCTCAGCCTCCAGAGTGCTGGGATTATAGGCGTGCGCTACCACACCCGACACAATTTCTATTTTTTAAAACTATTTTTTTATTCTCTTTGAAAAAGAAAATGGGCATACAAAATGTCTGGGGGAAAGTATATAATCCAAGTAGTCAGGAGGCTGACACAAGAGGACTGCCAAAAGTTTTGGGGCAAGGCCAGACTGAACTACATAGTGAGAACCTGTCTCAAAAAAAAAGGCTGATCAATAAAGGTTGATAAAAAAAAATAGTTTAGGGTCAGGGAGATAGTTCAGTAGCACAGTGCCTGCCTGGCAAGTGAAAGGTCCTGACTTTAATTTTCAGTACCCAAAAAAAGTTGAAATAAAAAATTATTATAGTAAAAAAACACATTGCCACGAATTCCCTTATTGTGCTCCTCCTTGTTTTGAACATCATTCTTGCCATTTTCTGAACCAGCTCTGGAAGTCCTCTTTCATAAGTTTTTTTTTGTTTGTTTGTTTGTTTTTTGTTTTGGTTTTTTGAGACAGGGTCTTGTTATGCAGTTCAGGCTGGCCTTGATCTCACTTTTGTAGTCCAGGCTGGTCTGGAACTCACACTGATCCTCCTGCCTCAGCCTCCCGAGTGCTGGGATTACAGGCATGCGTCACCACGCCCAGCTTTCATAGTATTTTTATGAAGTAGAACCAAAAATACAATAAGTAATGCTGCTGCATGCTATCCAAAGGAAAGGTGGGTTCATAAAAATATCAGTGTAAGCCAGGCATGGTGGCTCACGCCTGTAATCCCAGCACTCGGGAGGCTGAGGCAGGAGGATTGGTGCGAGTTCGAGACCAGCCTGGGCTACAAAAGTGAGCTCAAGGCCAGCCTCAACTGCATAGCAAGACCCTGTCTGAAAGACAAAAAAAAAAAAAAAAAAAAAAAAAAAAAAAAAAAAAAAAAAAAAAAAGAAATATATATCTATATATATCTATATATATATTTATCTATATATATATACCAGCACCCTAAACCCAGTAACAGTGCTAGAGTCAAAACCCAGGTCCTAATATACACTAGACAAGTGCTATACAGTGGTCCCTCACTGATCGAGGAAGCTATGTTCCAGATACCCCGTGCAGTAAGTGAAAATCAGTGAAGTAGTGATATTTATTTACATATATATATATATATATATATATATATATACGCTTTAGAAACCCTTCTCACACTCTTATAAAACCCTTTCCTACACTTTGAAAAACACAATGTGCTTAACCATTTTCTAAACTCATAAACCTATGTAATTTTAACACCATTCATATACTATATGATACAGCAAAATCCTGTGAAATAGCAAAAAAGCCATGATAAATAATTTAGATTAGGGGCTGGGGAGATAGCTCCATTGCACAAGTGCCTGCCTGGCAAGTATAAGGTCATGAGTTCGAACCCAGGTCCCACCAAAAAAAAAAAAAAAAAGGATTAATATTTTTTGAAAACCTGCCAAACAGTGAGTCTGTGTAAGTTGAATCACAAAACAGCAAGGGACCACTGTGTCACTAAGCTACACTCCTAGGCCCTACTTATCTTTCCTTGTATGTATGCATGCATGCATGTATGTATGTATGTATGTATGTATTTATTTTGGTGGGACTGGGGTTCGAACTCACGACCTTGTACTTTCCAGGCAGGCACTTGTGCCACCGAGTTATCTACCTGGCCCCATTCCTTGTATTTAAAAAAGTTAGTTTTACTACTAGTATTTATTTTGCTTTGCCTCTTGTACCTTTCCTTTATCCCCATTTGAAATCTTCCCTGACCCACCCGAAACAGGAACATTATCACAGCCTCTGTATTCCCATTCCTCCCTCCTTTTTCCAGGCAATTACTATATCCTCCTGAGATCCTATACCTTTAGAACAAAAACATTCTGGGCACTCTGTACTGGTTATTTGTGATGAACTCCTAGAAGACAGATATTCTGTCAAACTAATCCCTAAATCTCAGCTTCCAGCCCAAAATCCACAAAGTGGATTTTGCATTTACTTGTCAAGATGCTTTAATAAGTCCTAGCCAAACTTGGGCCTGCTCCAAACAGCAGCACTGTATGGCATCAAAACAATATTCACTTAATCTAAGCCTCTCTTGCCCAGGCAGACACAGACCAAGTTTACTTAAACAATGCAAACTAAAAAGAGCACCCTACTATAAACTCTTAGTATTAATACATTATAGGGAGAGAAAGAATGCACACACACACACACACACACACACACACACACAATCCTTCATGTTTTTAAAGCAAAAACAAAGTAAGCATCTTTACAAAAAAACAAACATATTTGCAGCACTGGAGCTGTGAGTCCCAAATAAGAAGTAATACAAATCACATTTTTAAAAAGTCTCTTACACCTTCAAGCGAGCCTGAGGCTCATAAGGAAACTGAAGTCCACCTGCAACACACAGTGAAACACTGTCTCAAACAAAGAAGTCTTCCATTAAAGTGATTTTTGTTTTGTTTTTTTGTTTGTTGTGGGTTTGTTTTAGACTGTCTCTCTAAACTGCCCAGGCTAGCCCAAATTTGCAATCCTCCTCCCTCAATTTCCTGAGTAGAATTACAGGCAATTTGGTGTGCCTTTCTTTCAAAAGTACTAGTGTTTTTCGTTTCTGTTGTTGTTTGTGGAGGTCTGCTTGAGCAGCTCTCCTTGAAAGAGCGACTGCCTCCATTTTGACGGAGCCTGACCCTATTTCCTCACATTGAAATGTACAGCTCTGGCTAGGACTTCTTACTATCCTTTCAATTGGCCTTAAGCAGTGTGTATTGGTCTAGCTGAGGTACTGTTGGTAATTTCTGAAGATGGCATGCATGTTTCCCCAATAACCCATACCTGTTGTTCTTTAGTATGAGTCAGGTGGAGGAGACAGGACAAAGAGCCAATGCTCCATGCTGTCAGCTGGGATTGAGCCTTGAGATAAGAGGCTATGACTTGCTAGGGCTTGAAAGATTACACAACAGATCTGAAGCACCAGACCCCCAAAATATTAGATACTATCTCAATAGCATAATACAAATTACTTCCTCTGCATATGGCATAGGTAAATGCAGGCCACCCCCCTAGCCAAGCTCACAGTGCTCACTTTCCCACAATTCCCTTTCTCAAGCCACTCCTCCTTTTCCACTGAATAAAACCAAGGTGCGGCCCTGGGTCACGCTCTTTGTTCTGGAAAGCCATCTTCATGGCTGGGCCTACAGGCCCCTGGCCATATATATATATATATATATATAGAGAGAGAGAGAGAGAGAGAGATAGATATAGTTGCACTGGGAGTGGTAGATTGGAATTAACTTGGTGGAATTCCAATAACAGGTATTTAGGATTTTTAGGATTATAAGTTTAGACTTCTTGGGCCGAGACAAGAACCAGGAAGGGGCTCCGACAGTTGTTTAGTTTTAATTATGGCCAGCTCAGCCTGCCCTGGGTTTAGGGCTGGCCCAGCATGTGGGGGTGGTGGAGTGAGGGGGATGGATGGATGGAACTGCAGTCCCTGTGGTTGCCTAACCTTTCCTAAGCAGGCGCTTTAGACTGCTGAACCATCTCGTCAACCCTGAAAAGTACTAGTGTTTAGAGCTGTTACTTTCTTAAAAATCCTGCAAGTATATAAATGTTACAGTTCAGAAAAGGGAAAAAGGCACTTTTCATTCCTAAATGCAGTAGTTATCTATAAACATGAACACATTCTAGACCAGTGGCACCTAACCAGACTGCCCTCTGATTCCCTCTGCTCTAATAAAGATGTGGTGCCGGTCTATCTTCCTTCACACACAGGACAAGACAGGCACTTTAATCCATATCCAAAACAGCTTTCCAGCAAAAGTTGGTCTGTTAAAATAAAAAGCCAAAAATCTAACGTATTAAACAGTTTTGCTTTGGGGTATGTGTATGTGTGTGTGTGCACACGCATGCCAGCGATCTAACTCAGGACCTTGTCCTTATGGCTGTGCTCTGCAGTAGTCTTTCTATTTTGGTTTAATTTTTTTTTTTTTTTGAGAGAGAGAGAGCATCTTGCTACATTAGTTCAGATTGTTCTTGAATGCACTAAGTAGTCCAGGCTGGCGTCAAAACTTGCAGGTATCCTCCTGCCACAGCCTGAGAGCTGGGATTATATGCATATGTTACCCCCTCCAGTCTAGAAATAGTTTTTTTAGTTTTATACAATAACAATGGTAATTTAATGGGGATTTTTTTTTCTTTTTTCTTTTTTTCTTTTTGTCTTTTTTTTTTTTTTTTTTTGAGACAGGGTCTCACTATGCAGTTCAGGCTGGCCTTCAGCTCACTTTTGTAGTCCAGGTTGGTCTGGAACTCACACCGATCCTTCTGCCTCAGCCTCCCAAGTGCTGGGATTATAGCATGCATCACCACACCTGGCATTTAATGGGGATTTAAATAAACAAATTTAAAATCTCTAATATGTTCTAGTTTCTCTCTCTCTCTCTCTCTTTCTCTCTCTCTCACTACTGTTTTCTTTTTTGGTACCAGAAATCAAATTCTGGGCCTTGCACTTCTGACGCAGGTGCTGCACCTCTGAACCTACATCTCCAGCCCTGTTCTAGTTTGTTTTCTGTCTTTCTTTAGGCTATGCATTTTCATTATTACATGTCCTGCCTATACCACTTTATTAATCACATATTCTCATTTTACAATGATTTCTCATGGATCACATTCTTTGTACAAGGAATACCTGCCATATTTTTAAAAGACAAAAGCTGTACCACTAACTTTTAATCTAATTGACCTTTTACAATATAAAAGTTATACATTCATAGTATTTGACAAGACTTTGCAGAATAGTGGGCCTGCGCATTAGTTCTGTTTTGTAAGTACCTGCTTAGCAAAAGTACTCAAGTACTAGGGACAAAGGTTCTATCCCCAGCTCCAGAAGTCTTACAGTTCCCACACTCAAGGCAGCCTGAGTAAGGCAAAAAAAAAAAAAAAAAAGACTTTCTAGAACAATTAAGTCTAAAAATTAAAATCGAAGTAAAAGACAGTTTTGTGACTGAAGACCTATCTCAGTAATAACAGGCAGCAAAGCTAGACTCTGGGTCCAAACCTTACAACCAGAAAAAAAGAGAAAAATACTATAACATATAAAGATAATGTCCAGCCCTGACCCAAATCCCAGCCGGTAGCAGAGCCCGCGCGTCCGCCGCGGCCCAAGCTCCAGCGCCGAACCCATCAAACATCTCGTCTGGCAACCGATCTGGTCCACGAGCCTACCAGGACTACTCAATCCTAAAGCTCCACCTCCACCTACAGACCACATCCGCCGGGATTCACAGAAGCTAGCAGCCAGAGCTCCAGCACAGAGTCAGGAACCTCTGTAGAGGAACCAGCTTGGAGTCTCCAGACCAAACGCCCATAGACAGCATAACAACACCAAAGTGCAGAGGTCGCTTCCATACAAAATGATAACAACAAGGAGTAGGATGCAATCTCAGGGCCCGTGCCCACCCAAACCAAATACAGAAGACTTCATGGAAGAAAATAGGAACCATACAGATGAAACCTCTGAATTGGTAGCATCTGAGGCAGACACACAAGTGCAGAAACTTATAGAGCAACTGAGATCAGAGATAACATCTGAAGTAAAAAAAGAAATACATGAAGTGGAAAAACGGCTGGAGAAACGTATAGAGGACGTTAGAGCAGAAATAATATCTAAAGTTGACAAAGACATGCCTAAATTAGGGGAACAACTACACAACAAATGCCCAAGTAGGGGAACAACTACACAAAAGTAGAAAGGAGAACAGAACAGAAATAATCTCTGTATTAGAGAGAGAACGGATAACCATAATGACAGACTTCAATACTATTAAAGAAGACATCGATAAAAAATTAGAGAATAGAAAAATGATGGACTCCCTGACGGAGCAATATAGGAAAGACATAGATCTCATGAAACAGTTTCAAAGAGATATACAAGAAAATAAAACCTCAATCACAAGTTGGCAGAGCCAAATGAACGAAAATGAAGATAGAGTTTTGAACCTTGAAGACACAGTTGCAGCCAGTGAAAGAGTAAGAAAGGATCTTTTAAAAACAACCAGAACGCAGGAAAAAATAATTCATCATCTGCATGACGATGCAAAAATGAACAACGTGAGATTAATGGGAATCAATGAGAAAGAAGGAGTCAAAACAAATGATATAAAAAGAATATGAGCAGAAGTAATAGCAGAAAACTTCCCAAATTTGAGAAAACAATCAGACATTCAGGTAACTGAAGCCTACAGAACCCCAAATAACATCAACCCAACTAAAAACACGCCAAGACATATAATAGTCAAGATACCAGAAATCCAGCTGAAGAATAATATACTAAAAGCTGCTAGAGAAAAGAAACAGATCACATTTAAAGGAA
>PVJA010048821.1:0-14024 GCA_004027025.1 Myocastor coypus
ATACCTGTTTTGGAGTAGAGACACCCCTCTTCCTCCCCCAGGGGAGAGTCTTCCCACCCCATCACAGACCTGGAAGCCCCTATCTTGGCAGCGTGCCCTGCAGGCTCAGAGCAGCTCTAGCTGTCAGCATTGCAGCCTCACGGTGTGGCTGGAACCTGGGCACAGGAGATGGCTGAGCTCGGGCTCCTCACAGACCCCGTCATGGGGCTGTGGTTATGGACGGATTACGGCATCTGCTGCCTTCCCTTGTAATGGGTTACTTAGGTTTCAGACTCACTGAGGTAACTTCTTTGTGAATTAGAAATAGGGCACACAAGACTGCTCAGTAGTTTAAAAATTACAACTTTAAGCCCTCATGTCTGGGAAATTCCTCCTATGACTGATGAGTTCTTTTTATAACTGTTCTTAGCAAATAGAGTATTGTACTTGTGAAGAGCAAAGGTAAATGACCTTAGGTTAGAACGTACCAATTGTAATAGCCTATGTGTACCTAAGGAAGTCAGCCCCTATAGGTGATAATGAAGTGTAGGCCAGACTGCCTGTTGATTCGCATAGGAATGTAGCTAATGATTTTGTTTTGTTAGAAACTTGAAGTTCATCTGTATACTGTGCTGAATGTATTGTTTAGTTAATTTGTAAGTTGTGCATGTAAGCGTTATTTGGTTACAAATGATTAATTTCAAGAAAATCAGTGCGTGCTACTTGGAAAGTAGTTTCTCTGAAAACCCTGTACTCGGTCACTCGGCGCACTTCTCTGTCTTCTCTCCTGCATGAGTTGAAGTCAGGAAGGCCCCAAGCTCAGTACTGAAGGGTCAAAATTAAGTTGTAATTTGGACTGTGGTCTGGCCTTTGTTTGAGAATACATAACACCCTCTGGGGTGCAGAGCCTTTCCTAGGCCTGACAATTTGCTTGAATCATCAGCTGCTGAGTGACAGGGCAGGGCCCATGGTACAAGCTCAGTGTTCCTAATACCGGAGTTCTCTGCCTGCCCTCTGCTGCCTTTCACGGCCTCCATTTCGGTGTGCACAGGTGGCACTAAAACCAGGACCACTGCAGGCTAGTGTGCCCCTTTCCCAAGAGCCACCTGTCAGCAGATTTTGTGCTGCATTGGAGGGTTGAGCTCTTGTTCTGCGAGATCTGAACAAAGCTCAGCCTTTTTATATATGCTCTGGGATCGCTAACAAACCTGTAGTTATCTGCCACTGTAGTAGGAGCTGAAAAGGCTTGGAAACCACAGCCCGACTACTGTGCCTGTGACACTCATCAGGATGTGGAGGCCCGCGGTGCATTCTGCTGGCCCTGGGTCAAGAATGAATGTCCTCTTGCCTCTTCCCTACACAGTTTCCAGCCAGCAGTGTCCTCTGAGACTTAGGCAGCTGGCTCTGAAAGTAGGTAACTGGTGGCTATCTTTGGTGAATAAGGATGCAGGTAGAGCATGTAAAGGTAGATGTACAGCAATCAGTTCCCAGCCCCAGATGTTCCCTGGCAGCATAAGTAATCTGTATTCATGCTCTATTTTGCCACACTTGACAATTCCTGGTGATATTTCATAATTCTTAGTATTTTGCTAGCACAACTCTACTCTCAATATGTTTCTGATGTCATTCATTTCTAGCTCTTTGTAATAGTTGTGCTCAGAGCCAGCACAGCTGTTTGAGGACCTGATTATCCCAGTGGGGTTTGTGGGCATTTGTGATGCGACTTGGAAGGTTGTATATACAGTGAGGCAGAAATCACAAGACAAGCACTTGTTACATTCCAAAAGGACCCTATGGGTTCTTTCGTTGTTATAACAAGCTTTCCTGTCTAGCCAGGACTGAGGACAGAGGGACAAGCATATCTTATAGGTGTTGATGCTAACACAGTGGAGTAGAGTCCAGGCCTATAACTTGATGACTTTGTGTTCAGATGCAGATGTCAGAAAATGAATATAGAACCCTGTAGTCAGGAAAACTGGCATGGTGGGTGAAGACTGGACAGCACACAAGCAGGTAACATAAAAGTGTAAACAGCAGAGTCCAAAGTCAGAGTCTCCTCTCTTTCCACATATGACAGTGCATGTCACAAGAGAGTAGGACATTTCTAGACTTCAGACTCTGGCTTCTTAACAAACTAAATGACAATCTACTGTTTCTCTGCCTGCAGCCATGATTGTCCCTATGTAAAGACCCAGGCAGGTCTTGCTGATCTTCACTGAAGAATCTAACAGACACAGGGAATGGCTCGCCAGTGCCATGCCTCTTCCTCCCACTGACAATAATGTGTCTCAGGAACCATGACTATGGAAAGAAAAATGGATCTCCCTGAGCAGCTCTCAGAGGGAGCCTGTCCTTGCCTGGATGTGGGGAGTGCACCCTGGAAAAATCAAAGTAAAAATTGATGAAGTCCGTACTTAAGCAAGGCAGAGGTCAGCTAGAAGGAACAAAAGACTTGTCTGGAGGAAGAGATTGTTTAGTGATGGCTTTGATCACAATCAGATTCCTATGAAGCTCTTTTCACTCTTTTTCTGTTCCAGAAGCAATCACCTTGTGATAGTGCCTGGAATTCCTGGTTCCAAATTTACACACTTTTTCTGAGTCACTGAGCAAGACTGCGTCAGGGTTTAGAAGTCATCACTTGAGAGGAACATATAAAATCAGGCAATAGCAAACTACCAATAACGCTTCCAGATCCAGCCACAGTGTGCAGTTAGAGAAATGAACCAGAAAACTCATTACAGTATTTGCTAATGAAGACATTAAATAAAGGTTCTTCATTCCAGGCATAAAGAGTCTTTATAATCTGAGTTCAAGAGTGCCCACCAATTAGTACGGCAAACTGTGAGCTTTCACTTTAGTAATCACAGAGAAATTTTAGGTCAGCTAATATCAAAGTACTCCCTATTGGCTGCATGGGTTGTGATAACAATAGCTCCCAGTTAATCCTGTGTCCCTATGAGCAGAGCCTTTGACAAAGAGTTTTTCTTCCTTCCTTTCAGGTTTGGAATTTCTTTTCCCATGCAGGAATCCTGGGCGGGCTTTGTACCTCATTTGTCCCAAATCATTGTTTCAGATGTGACATTTCTTTTGCTCTTTTGGAGGTTTGAACTCAGCATGTTGGGCCGGTTTGAGCAGTGAAAGGTTAAAAGGTAGTAGATAGGGGCCAGGGACATAGCTCTGTGGCACAAGTGCCTGCCTGGCAAGTGGAAGGTCATGAATTCGAACCCTGATCCTGCCCCCCCAAAAAAATTTAATTTGGACTGGGGAGATATTTCAGTACAATACCTGCTTGCCTGCAAGTGCAGGGTCTTGAGTTCAATCCCTAGTACTGAAGAGAGAGAGAGAGAGAGAGAGAGAGAGAGAGAGAGAGAGAGAGAGAGATAGTAGAGGGCCAGCAGGCCTTGCTGTTCCTGCCATTCCAGCTAGAAGCTGGTCCTTGGGAAAGGATGTCTGAGTCCCCCTTCACCTACCCCTTCATTCCTCCTCTAGTTCCAGGTCAGCTGAGAGTGAGAGCATGCGTGATTGCAGCAGAGAGCAGAACAAGAAACTCCTAGTCAATTCATGCAATCATATATTTTTGCTTTGGTGAAGTGGGTTGCAGGATTCCTCAGCCATGGAATAATGTGGCCTTTGTTCTTCAACCTTCATGTCCTCCTGAGGTAAAGCTCTGTATTTGGATTATAGACATAAGCAACTTACCATCTCAACTTCTCTCGGTCTTGTTTGTCTTCAAACTTGTGATAAAAATAAGAACTGCTTTCCTCAGCTTTCAAGTTCATTATGTAAGGCAATAGCTATGTTTTTAACCAGCAAACTGTCATAGAAGACTGCCTAGATGAAAAGAAGAAGCCTAAAATGTTCCATTGTAATGAATGTAAAAGGAAATAGGAAAGGTGTAAATATACCTAAAATACTCAAAATACATGTCAACAGTATTATATAAAAAGACAACTCACAAGTGATCAGAAAAAAAATGGTTGCTGTATGATAGAATCTAAATTCACATAAACTCATGTTTTGAAAATATTCACTAGGATGCCAAATAACTTTGTTAAATTCTCATGATAAATTACATAGAATTGTGTATAACACAATTGCATGCACATTTTACCTTCACCTACAAATTATTTGTGAGCAAAAATAAATGCACAGAAAGATCTGCATTTCATTTTAGCTGGTATTTTTAATGTCACTGCGTTCGTATTTTATAGTAATGCATAAGTTTGTTGTGTTCTTTTTTATGTTTTCCTCATTGTTCTACTGAGAATATAAGTTATTTCTGGGGTCAGGAAAATTAAGTGGGTGGATAAGAATGCTTTTTTCCTTTTCAGACTTTTGATGTAAGAAAACTAGGAAGTGTGTGGTTTATGTTGGGGCAGTTCTTACTCTAACTTCTGTAAGCCTCCATCTGCAGCATGCTTGTTAGACATAGCTTTCCCTTGTTCATCACTCTAAACCTTGTTAAATAATAACTTCTTAGGAAACTCAATGATACTTTAACATACTCACATTAACTATGTGATAGCGCTGCAATATTTCAAGAAACTTCTAGAAAAAAATACATAAATCTTGATTACTATCTAGAGTTGTGAGTACTATATGTGCTTCTATGTTGTGTTTGGAGTGATTTAGGACTATTTACAGTACATTAGTACATTTTTCTCTGAATACCATATAGGTTTGTCTTTACAACTCTTCTTTAAAGTGCTGAGGATAGAACCTAGCACCTCCGATATTCCAGGAAGGTGCTCCACTACTGATTCATTTTTCCATACCACCTTTTCAGCTCTTGTGTCTGTCTCAGTTTAGAAACTTAAACCACCCAGACTTTATCTCTATGTGACCGTCATTTCCTTGTCATCAGCTTGTATTTTCACAACAATGTCTTCATCTAACTGGACTCAGCTATAAGTCCATTTGTGTGTCTCGATGTTTTTAAGGCCCAGAGGTTAAGCTACACACGTTTTTCTCCTGGTGCTTTCCGAGCTGCAAGAGAGCTTCCAGTGTGAAAACTGGTAGAACGTGAATAAGTCTGGTAGCTTAGTAAATTATGTGACCAAAGTGAGCACTAAGGGATTGACAAGAAGTCTTGCTCAGTGTGCTGGTGCACTGTAAATTTTCATATACTGGAAAGCACATGGGCACACCGATGGACAAAATAATACGGACTGGACTAGATCTACTATATGAGTCTTATCCCTGTTTATCCCATTAAAATACATGTATAGTCTTTCTCATTTTGAAATATTAAAATTATCTATAATAAGAAAGTTTTATGATCTTTAAGTTAAGATATGATCAATAGCACATGTATAATTATAATTGCCTTCTGTATGCCAAATGAAGCATGCATTATATTAATTAACTCAATAAACTTTTGAAGACATTGTTATTACTGTTCTTTAAGAAAAAAAGTAGGGCTGGCCTGATAGTTTAGTAGACTGAAGCGCCTGACTAGGCTGAGCACAGCGTGTGAGGTTCGATCCCCCCAGCCCCGCGTGCCGGTTCCCGCCCTGCCCACAGGGCGTGCTGAGACAGTTATCGAGACTGGGTGTGTTGGTGTGTACCTGTAATCTTAGCACTTGGGAGACTCAAAACAACAGGTTCAAAACAAGAAGCTCACTACAAGTCTGATCTGTGTAGTGAGAACCTGTACACTTTGTAGACCCTGGACTAAATACAGAAAAATAAAATAAAAAAAGTACAGCTTGTCAATAACATGACTAGGGAAATTTCCGAAAGTACTATAGCGACTCAGTGCCTCGTATAGCCTTCTAAGTCATGTCACACTTTCTCCAAATCCAATTGTCTTTCGCAACAGAATGAGTCGTCATTGTCAGTTTCTTTTATTTTGTTCTTTTGGTAGGAAATATTACATTTACTGAATCATATTTTCTTAAGTTTCACATTGGATTAAATATGTAACCCAACAGCAGACATCATCATGCTCTTTTGTATTTGTAGCTCATTGTTTCCTCAGTGGATGCATCACAGGCTTTTCTATTCCAAGAATGATATTATTGGTTGAGGAACAAATTACAAACAACCATAAAGCTATTGAGTGTTTCCCGAGTGTCCCTGTGGTCTCATTCTTGTTTACATGTGTGTAGGGAATATAGAAACAGAGCTGTCCCTATCCCTATTATTTCAGGTACAATTGGGAAAATAATGGGCTTTGTGTATGTGAATCCCACATGCAATTTTGAAAAATTACTCCCTTGTCCATATTTCGCCAAGACTAAAATGCTATGCCCAAGGTACATATTCATGGCGTTTAACATCTGGTCAGTTTCTTGTGGTGCCTCTTATTTCAATAAAATCTTTGGAATATTTCCAAATGCAGTCACACTAATTCCCAGAATCCTTGTAATACTTTACTTACAAGTGCAGATCTAAAGATTAAAATGAGAAGTAGTATGCAAGCAGAAGATTATTACGGGGCGGCTGGTAGCAGCATTTGTGGCACTGCAGGCTAGTCTATTATTCTAATCACAATGTAGCCATTTATTTAATTTCCTCTTCCCTGTGTGGAAATGTACTCCAACCCATTTATTGCTGTTTATGCCATGCAAGTCACTATGCTAAGCATCAGAGAAATCAATGAGTAAAATGTGATCTTTGCCCTTGTGGAACTCATAAGAGGAGGGAGTCGTGACAGACAGTCTTACAAGTGTAACCATGATCACAGGTGCAACAAAGGTATAAAATTTATTTTGTAGAAGCCTAAAGAAACAAAACACTGAGTATAATGAGCTAGCTTTTGAGGTCTGCAAAAGATTTTGATGTCTGCAAAAGATTTTGATGTAACTGAGATAATTAACATTCATGTGCAAATGAACACAAAAACATTAATTTCTTCAATAATATTAAGCTACAGAGAATTGGGTGTACATGGGATCATCAGAGAAGTCTAAGGGATATAAAATATTTAGACTGATTTTATTTTATATTTTTCTTGTTTCAGAACTTTTGTTTGTTTATTTATTTATTTTTATGGCCAGCTCAGTCTGCCTTAAGGGCAGGGGTGGTGCAGCATGTGGTGCTGGGGATCGAACCGTGGTCCGTGAAGCCGCCCAAGCTTTCCTAAGCAGGTGCTTTAGACCACTGACCCATCCTGCCGAGCCCCGCCCTTTAGATTGATTTTAAAAATGAAAAAAAATAATGGTTCAAGACCTTGAGTGTTGTATGATTTTTGGTCCGGTGCCGAAAGAAAAGACGAGAAGACCCGATGAATGTACCTTCATAGGACTCACCGAGATTTCTCTTCCTCAGAGAGCCCAGAGCCTCAGAAGACTCTTCTTTTTAATTAGCATTAACAAAATGGCTAAAGAGTATACGTCACTACTTTAATAGACACAGCATATTTTAGACATGTCCAGGCATGTAGCTCACGCTTATGCTAACAAATAATACTTTAAGCAGTGGAGGAGGCAACCATTGGTGTCACGTAGCAGATAAACAAGGAACAGGGCATCCATGGGAAGAGCCACCATCCGCAACCTTGAGCCCCAGCTTTCCAGGAATCTCAGGTAACAGAAGGCCGCCCTCCCTGGGCTCTGTCTATAATTCAAGGACAGGGCACCCTCAGGAGGAGCTCTCCCCCAAAGCTTCAGGCCTCAGCTTTCCGAGACTCCCTAGAAACAGAAGGCAGGCCTCCCTGGGTTCTGTCTATAACTCACCACTTCTAGGGACACCAACTGGTCTTCAATCTTATCTCTATACCCTTACAATACTTGAGAGTGCCCTCTGTCACTTCCCACAAGGCATGCTGAGACAGCAATTGAGACTGGACATGGTGGGGCATGCTTCTAATCCCAGCTCTTGGGAAGCTATAAACAGGTGGATCACTACGAGTCCAATCTAGTAGTGAGACAGTGAACACCCTGTAGAACTTTCCCTAAAATACAAAAAAAAAAAAAAAAAAAAAAAGATTCAAGAGTGGGAAGTTAAGCACCTTACTAACCTTACTAATACTTTGAACTTTCTCTTTGATATCAGTAGTCTCTTGGTCATTTCAACAATGCATATAATAAACTTGTGACAATATCAGTAATCTATGAATATTATTTTATTTTGTTCACATGCACAGTTAAAACAGCATAGGCAGTCAAGGTCAAAATATGGATACTTAACAATAACTGAGTTTACGTTGGAAGCAGTACACATCCAAAAGATGAGAATGACATACATTTCAAGCGTAGTTTTATTGTTGCATGGTGCTATGATCAATGTGATAAATCTTTTGAAGGTTCTTAGGACCAATATCTGATTCATCCTGTGTACATAAGTGCATGGTTTTGCTCCCGCTGTTTCCTCTCTTTTCTGTTTCCAATCACTTCATTGTGTAATCCATAACATAATGAGCTGTGTTATACTCTCAAGTAAATGGTTGGTTAACAACAACAAAAAAGGTTATTAATTGAGAGTAAGAGACTGGGAAAAATGCCATAGGCTTGATAGGCTGCAATTTTGTACGTCCTTGGATTTCTAAATGTCTGTGTAAAAATGTATAACTACTTTTATCACATTCTATAGAGAGTTATTAGAATATCAATGATTGAAGGAAAATATCAATTTCAGGCTAAGTCAAAGATGTTGGATATTCAGAAATCCAGTGTTATTAAGCTCAATTACCTATGTTATAGAGTAATAGTATCACGAAGCTTTTCTGCTGGAGATTTGAGAATGTAAGTTAACAGACCAAGAATTGGAGAAAAAGAAGGGCTATGAGGATAGCCAATATTTTGGCCCTAGCCCTTCAAGGTCAGTGAGGACTCCGGACATAAGAGAACCTGCGGTGTCACATCCTATAACTCACACGTGTCCCAACTTTTCTGCTCAAGGAGATTATGGGACCTCAGAGGAAAGGGATAAATGCAGTCAGTATATTGTGTCTAAGGAGAGTTACCTAGAGAAAAAAAAAAACAAAAAAAACAGAAACATTCTCTTAGGCTTTCACAGAAAGCAAACTCGTTAAGCAATGGCTGTGACTTGTCCCGAAGGCTGACACTGGCAACAGTTCCACAAAACACTGTACATGGTTCCAAAGTTAATCCTGAAGGGATTTGACCTTGGAAGCTACAAAAGATTAATATTTCGTTATACAGGTCTTGCTTTAGCTTGCCCTTGATCACCCAGCAGAAAAGCTTAATTACGAAGCATAAAATGCAGACCTAGATTAGTATGATGAGCTGTAAGAGGCTTAAATCAACAGCCTCCAACATTGCCAGTTTCACCAGCAACCCACTGCAATTATGGAACATTGGACTATGTATACTACTTCCTCTCAGTTCAAAGAGAAGAATTTTTTTCTCTTTTTCTTTCTTAACCAATATTGATTAGAAAATGTATCTTGTCCACACCCTGTGCTCTGTATTACTATTATGAGGGCAATATGCAATGTGTCCATTATTGCGAAGGTACTACTAATGTGCTGTAAAATCATTGTATTGATATTTCTTATTAAAATACATAAATAAAAATATGAATATTTAGTAATAAAATAAAACTTTCCTTCAGTATCCCAGGAAATAAGTTGCAAGAATCCGGTATATACAGAACCAGAGGATGCTCAAGCCTCTTATATAAAATGGTGCAATATTTACATATAACCTATGGCTACTCTACTAGATATAGCAAATCATCCCTCTATTATTTAAAAACCCAGTAAAATCAGAATGTTAAGCAAGTAGCTGTTATATTGTTCAGGAAGTAATTGCAAGAAAAAAGGCTATTTGTTTATTACAAATTCTTTTAAAAATACTTTTGAGGCACAAGTTCACTAAATCCATGGATACAAAACCCACGGGGAAAAAGGGCTACTGTGCCTTCATGAACTAAGAGTAAACTGTGTTATTAAACACCTACAGAAATAGACTTTGTTGTGTGAAAAGAAAATAAACTATTATAAGATCATTAACATGTCAACTTTAGTTTTTCATAATGAGAATAGCTTATTCAGAAAACAATTACACTTCATTATTATTATCTTTTCAATAATTCTTAAATTATTTCCAATGCAGCAATTCAAAACACTAGTATAAATTTCAAAACATTTATTACACAGGTTAAATTATTTGAAATAATAACTCAGAAATATATGGCTCCAACTAAAAGAAACATTTCACAGTATACATGTTCAATACCTGATATCAATTATACAAATTATGTTACTCATAACAAGTTGCTACCAATTTTCTCAGAAGAAAATAATGCTAATTAGAAGTTATATTTTTATATTTCATAAATATATTTCTAAGCCATTGTGATTTTCTTAGGTATAAGACTATAAAAATTGCTTTTAATATGTACAAGTTGAGAAAAGTTTTACAAACATATTTATATTGTTTTGAAAAAAGAAATATAAATTACATGTTGATGAAAATATTTTAAACATCCATCTTTAACAAGTTCTCTCAGTAGCATAAATTTCTACCAAAAGCCCTTCACATTTTATTCAGTATTGAAAATGTATCACTGTACTCCATAAAATTTAGAGTAGTCTAAGATTCTGATGGGAAGGAGATGTATTGGTTCTGACATTGTATCAAATCTTTAGGGCTGGGCTAATAACTCAGTGAATTAAAGTACCTGTAAGCAGGTGCAGGGGTCAGGGGTTCTATCCCCAGGCCTGTCATGCCATCCCTGTCGCTGGGGTGTGCTGAGATGGCAATTGAGCCTTGGCATGGTGGCGCGTGCCTGTAATCCCATCTCTTGGGAGGCTGTAAACAGGAGAATCACTATGAGTCCGATCTGATGGTGAGATCCTGAACACTCTGTAGACCCTTTCCTAAAACACACACATACATACACGCACACTCAAAAATTTTGTGTTTCAAAAGTAATATTATATAATATATGGGGCCTATATTCACTAAAATATTTAGAACTTTTGCCTACTTTGTTAAAATTTAACTTTTATTAGGCAAAATAATATGAAAATATAGTTACTTAAACATAAGATTACTGTGTAACATTATGTTGCCATAAAACCATAGAGTTAAATTTGTGAAGCCACCACTTTTTCCTCAGATACCTTCACATCCCATGAGAAGGTGGAGTAAATATGTTTGTATGATTATGCAGATTGTTATCAGTGAGCATATTATTTTTCTTTTCCTTTTTTTTTTTCTTTGTGGTACTTGAGATTGAACTCAGGAAAGTGCTTATTCTACTGAGCTATCTCTCCAGTCTCCCGTGAACATATTAAATATAAATAACATTGTTTACTCTAACTTTAACTAAAATTATTATCCATGCACATACACATAGATTTTCTAGTATTTTCTTATACTCTTTTAATACTGGAAGAAGTGTCATTTGGGGCCTGGCAGGATGGCTGGGTGGTCTAAAGCGCCTGCTTAGGAAAGGTTGGGTGGCTGCAGGGACAGCATTTCGATCCCAGGCACCACATGCTGCGCCAGCCCGGCCCTCGGGGTAGGCTGAGCCGGCCATGAAAAAATAAATAAATAAACAAAACAAAAGTGAAAAAAGTGTCATTTGATTCAATAAAGCCTCAGTTCCCACAATCAAATCACTTCATGCGGTTAGGATAGGTCAAATGAATACTGCAAGATTTATGAAGTAATTCATATTATCATTTTTTACAGAGATACTATTAGTACATATCTTAAACCCAAGTCCAGTCTTCCGTGTATCCATTGTTGTGTGGGCTTATTCTGTCTTGGAAAATTATGTGTTACAAGGAGAAAAAGTACCTGAAACAAAAAATTAATACAATGAAAGTGGGAAGCACGCTGTATGATCCCAGTAACCACTCAGTACTACTGTGGAAAATTATTTTGGTTCTAGGAATATAATCACGTAACTATATTTTAGGTGAATATTTTTTCACAAAAAGACAAAAAAAAACCCCTCCACTTGTGATTGTGTGTGGATCAGAAGGCTAAATATATGTGAAACAATTGTAAGCCATATAGATTTTTCCAAATTAAAATAATATAATTCCTAGACAATCTTTTGGAGACTGAGACAGAAGTTTTTGATGGTATTGTCACATAATACAGAAATATTTAGAGTCTGCCAATGGAAAGAGAAAAAAATTGGAATACATCCTTCATGCATTTAAAGAGTTTATAGTAAATGGAATTAACAAACTTTTACATATTATTACAAATACTGAGTTATGGGTAGGACTCATATCTAAATAGCTGTAAAGTTATTTTAGATAAGTAGTTACAAAAGAAGTTGTGTGGATCTTAAAAATAATAGGAATTTGCAGTGCATTAAGCCTTGTCCCACATGAGCAAGCAAGCTTGCATCTGGCAAGTAGAGCCTGCCTGCTACCCCTTGCCAGGGTGAGAATATCTACCAGCTCTGAGCTGGTTTTACATTTTGCTTTCCTTTAGCATGGGGCAGCAGAAGTGAGGACCATCGAATCAACCTGCTCTTAGATGAGGAAAACTACTATGGAGGGAAGGAAACAGCCAAATCTCAGGACTGTGAACGTTAAGTCCCACAGCTCACACAATCCCCTGCCCTGTGGCCTACATCCAAGCAGAGACCACAAGGCTGATCCACTGACAGCCACAGCTTGGATGGTAATCACAGTATAGTGTGAACCAATGGGTGGCCTCTGGCACCTGGAAGGCACTTCAGAAAACCAGTGTCTAAACTTAGAAAGAGAACTTTGTAACTGGCTGAATCCCAAGACCACACGTCTTAGAAACAAAGCACATGTTCACTAATGGAGCAATATTTTAATTTGACTTTGTACTTTTTTACTTTTCAATATTAAAAAAAAATTGTTTTTATTTTTCCTTCATTGCATTATTGGATAAAAAGCTTGTGTTTTTTTCTGGCCGTTTTCTTTTTCCTTTTTTTTTCCCCCCTTGGGACCAGAATTTGAACTCACAACCTTGCACATGCGAGGCACGCACTTGTGCCATGGAGCTATCTTTCTGGCGTCTCTGCCTGTTTTCTTATTTTAGTTTTCCTCTCCTTTATTTATCCTTTGCAAATTTTCTGTTGTTTTTCTTTTACTTACTATGTTTGGTGGTTTTTTTTTCTTCTTGCCTTGCTGGTTCTTTCTTACTGCTGTTATCTAACACTAGTCATTTCCCTTTGCTCTTCAGTAGGACCCACATCTCACTTCTATCTCTGCTCCCTCTCATAATCTATTGATTAATTTTTCCCATTTTAGTTTTTTTCATTTTCCTGTTCTCTACCACCTCTACTTTTAGTAGTATAATTATTAAGTTTTTGTGAACTTCTAGATTTATAGATAATATATTGTTGCTTTCTAACAGAGGCAGTTGTTTAATTTATTAGATATTTACTATAAGTCAAAATTTGATTTGTCTTAGTGCTTACACTATAATTATAGATCTCTGTTCTACGGTTGAGGGTGGTATATTAATTTCTTTTAGGTTTTATACTCAGTTTGCTGTAATTGATGCTGATTTTATTACTATGGCCTGGGTGACCTAGCTGCTGCTATTAGTTTCTTTGGGATGCCACAGTTTGGATTGCTTTGGCGTAATTACATGGATCTTGGGACAGAGATAAGAGATTAGTTCAGAGGATATCAATGATTATTAGACATTAAGTAGATAAGTCTCTGTATTTTTTAAAAAGCTTTCTACTATGATCATTCCACACACTTCAACACAGCCACAAAGAACAAGTATAAGAGTGATGAGACCAATTATAAAATGTCTCAAAATACTTCCAGCTGACAAAAGATGATACACTGAGCATCAAAGGTGAGAAATCTAAGGCCACACACACCAATTAATAAAAATGGTATCAGGAGAGATAACAAAACAATAAAAGATTAGCTTAGGTCACAGAAGATATTGGTCCAAAGGAAACAACCTACAAATCCATAGGAGGCACAAAAAAAAAAAAAACAGAGCAAAACAGAATGATACAAAATATGAATTGCCAGCTTAGTAAAGAATTAAAAGGGGTAGCCGGGCGTGGTGGCTCACGCCTGTAATCCCAGCACTCGGGAGGCTGAGGCAGGAGGATTGGTGCGAGTTCGAGACCAGCCTGGGCTACAAAAGTGAGCTCAGGACCAGCCT
>PVJA010048822.1:0-14023 GCA_004027025.1 Myocastor coypus
ACTGTACTCTGTAGAATGATTGTGAGGAAAATATGCAATATGTCAACTTTCAAAGAAAAGAAAAGGGAAAAGAAAAAAAAAAAGTAATGTGGATTTAGAAAGGTTAATGTTTAATTGTTTGATCAATCTTATATACCTATATGTATTAATCTAAACTGATCTGATGATGAAAATATGTAATATAACCATTGTTAAATTTAAACAATAAAAAATTGAAAAAAAATTACAATATGTCTTAGGGAGGAATCTACAGTGTGTTCAGGATTTCCCAAGAGCTACAATTACAGGGGCTTCAACATCTGCCCCAGTCTCAATTGCCATCTCAGTGTGCCCCAGGGGTGGGGCCGGCAAGGCAGGCAGGGGCACAGAACCTCCATGCTATGGGCCTGTTTGCAGGCACATTAATCCGCTGAACCGTTTGGCTGGCCCTTAAAGTTGTGAAGAATTTTTTTTTTTTTCCCCCTGGGAGGCGGTGGCTTAGGCTAATTTAAGAACTGGTTTTGGGATTGAACCGCCATCCCTTGTGCCTGACAGGGATTAGACGGGTGGGCACTTAAACCAGTGAGCTAACTCACAAGCCCCCACTGAGGATGACATCAACAGTAGTTGGAAAAGTACCCTATATAATGTGATAGCATGTCAATGAAATCCGATAAAAACAAATAAGTTTAAAATAAAATTTTAAAAATTTGTGTAAGTATATGGGTTTTCAAAAACAAGAATTTACCATGGTAAGGAGTTATTTGAAAAATAGCTATCCTTGAATTTTGCCTGCTTCTTTTAGAAACATTTTCAATAGAAATCACAAGAATAGGCTCACACAAATAAAATCCAAAGGATAGAAAAATATTAAATATATCTATGATAATGAAAGTTTCACATATTAATAATTGGCACCTTCACAGTGACTTCAAATTATCACATGCCCTACAAATTTATTCCTTATGAATTTCTGGCAGTCAAACACCTTAAAATAACTTCTAGCAACTCTAGAGTTAACTAAAATTAGTCAGAATGAATGCATTTTTTAGACTAACTGTCCTAAGGTCTCAGGTTCACATTAATACCTCCAATTCAGTATGATCTACAATGTGCAAATGAAAAACAATACTGTTACTGGGCTTGAATCTGATATTCTAAATTGATTTTAGTGTTGAAATTGTCACTGCTAATGAACAAAATAATGAAACATTGTAAAAGATTGTACGTAGGAAGATGACGTTAATAATAAAGACATTTGTATTATTAAAGATATAATAACATCATGATCCTCATTATCTGTGATAAAATGCCCACGGAGTATTCTTATATTTCCTGCAATACAAAGATTTTGAAAAAGACGTCTCCTATAACCTTATTTCTTTACAACAAAGGAATCCCCAAAAGCACAATTTGAACACATATGATTATGTACTTTTCCCAGTCTAAACAAGGCAATGTTAAAGAAGGCTCTATTAATTGCTGCTATCCCAATGGATAAATATAACCTGTAACACAGTGTTTGTAATTTATGGCAAAAATTAAGATACTTTAAGTGGTTAAGTCTGGATGACTTGCAGGGTGAGAATCATAAAGCAAGACACAATTTATATAAATATATCTCAAAATTACAGTGAGATATTCAGAATCAATAATAGCCTTTCACTTGCTCAGCAAATGTTTAATGGACAGTTACTATATTAGCTTGATGAGAGCAGGTGAATCTTTTTTTTTTTTTTTTTTTTTGTCTTTTTGAGACAAGGTCTTGCTATGCAGTTCAGGCTGGCTTTGAGCTCACTTTTGTAGCCCAGGTTGGTCTCGAACTCACACTGTCCCTCCTGCCTCACCCTCCCAAGTGCTGGGATTACAGGCATGTGCCACCACACTTGGTCAAGCAGGTGAGTCTTAAACATGTAGCTTTCATATTTGTATAGAAAGTAATAATTACAGAAGTATCTCCAAGGTGTATCTAATGTTTATAATTTTTGTTCATAATAACATAGATTAGATGGGCATATTCACATTGCTCATTGAGCTCTCCATTACAATAAGCATAGTCAAAAGATTAGCAAACACTATTTCTGTATTAGCATCAGTTCATCACTTGATTACATTATAAGGCATATGAAGAGGAATATGATATAACTTCATGACAACATACATGTAAAAAAGTGTTCAGTATTTTTAGATCATACAAATACACAATACATGTGTACATAAAGGCATGTTTTGTCCATGTGAAAACTAATCTTAAAGTGATCTTAAATACGTAGAAATATTTTTAATTTATATGGTGAAATAAGTATTCTAGTGTCAGCTTGGAAAGAGCAAGCACCCTAGTTGAATGTCTGGTACTGCATGCCATGCGGTACCCTGAGCCCCAAGCCCTTGGTCCAGGCTCCGAAACCAAACATGGTAGCACTGGACTATGATCCCAGCTCTGAGGATGCTGAGACAGGAGGATAGGATCACTAGGAGCCTGAGCTGCATAGTGAGACCATCTATCTTATAGATACATAAATAAAATTTTTAAAAAACATCATAATGTTAAAATGACTAGAATTAAAATGGATGACATGAAAAATCTATAACTACTGAGTATGAAGAAAAGTATTTTTTCTGTTTATTTTCCATTCTCTTTTTAGAATTATATTTGACCTAGAAATATAACACAAACACAATGGAAATATAGATAAAGATGTATAGATAGGTAGACAGACAGACAGACAACAGACAGAGACAGGTTGTTACAAACAACTGAGGAAAGTAAAAAACAACCACATCAATATATTACCAGTAGAGACAGCCACCACAATCATCACTTCCAGTATTCAGTTTTCCTAAGAATATAATCTATACCTGGCACTAATTCAGTCTTTAAAACACCTTATGTATGAGAGATGTTACAACTTTGATTCTAAATGAAGTAAGCCAAGAAATAGAAGAAGTGAATCATCTGAAGAAGGACATGTGGATAAGAATACAAAGATGCTCAAACTTATCAGTAACCCAAAGTATGTAAATAAAAATAATCAAAAATATTTTTTGATCATAAAATTGTAAATTTGTAAGTCTCCTTATACCAAGTATTTAGAGGAAGGTGACATTAGAATTTAATTATGTCAACAGTGGCCTTAAATGTGGCCAACAATCTTAAAATGAAAAATTAATGACATTTAACATATATAAAAGGCATATATGCCATAAGTAGAAATATATTTCAAATGACCTAGAAACTAAGGATGTCAGCTACAAAAATGTTTATAATAGACCAAACTTTAGAAACAACCTATATGTAATGGAATGGATAAATTGTTCTATGTCAATATAATAGAATATTGTACAGTACATACAGTGACTGTCTTATAACTAAAGAGGGAAGCATAGATCACAAACACAGTGTGGAACAGAAAAAATATAAAAGTGGGAAACGAAATGAACAGTAGAACCTCATTCATACATTCATTGTAACTGAAACACAGAATATTACATATTGTTTGTAGATATATACGTCCGGAGCCAAATTATACAAGTGCATATATCTAGTAGATTAAGGATAATAATTAACTAAAAAGCAGAACATGATGCTGGCTTAGGAAGAATCCTGGAAACCTCATTTCTAATTTGGTATTTATTTTAAAACAAAGTAGTAAATATGACTATTCATTCTCTTCTATTCATTTCAGGTGGTTAGTATATGAGATTTTTCCTTTTATTGAACAAAGAAATAAATTCACCTAGCAGTTATCATAAATTTTCATCCATTTTTATATTTTATATAGTGTTAGCCTTGAAAATCTCAAGGACCAGGCAAAGACAGCAACTACAAATAAAATGGAAGGAAATATAGTAATAAAAAATCCACTGGGAAAGATGTCAGTTTGGGAAGCAACCCCAATTTCATATTTAAATGTTTCTGAGTGAAGTTTTCAAAGAAATATACATTTGTTTACAACATCTTGAGAGGAAAAACTGATGCAATGTGCAGTAAAAGACTGCGTATTCCTCCTCCTGTATGTTACGCACTGCAGCTGTGAAGCTTATCCTTTCAATGTCACAGCTGCACGCCACAGCATCGTACAGAAAAGCAGTTTTCATCCTTACACCTGTGTATCATCTGAAGCAATAGGAATGGCATTATCAGGAGTGCTTCTGAAGTTCAGAGCACATTAAACATGACTAATAGGTCTAATGGTGAGAACTGCATACATATACTTTGTAAGGGCTTCCTAATTAAGGAGCAAATCTTATTGGTTGTAGTTTATACAAGAGCCCTCCAAATCAGGAAGCACATGTTACTGAAAATTAACATCTGCATAACTAATATACTTGTACATCTGTTCATTAAGCCAATTACAGAATACTGCTAAATGTCACCAGAACACAATGTGCATACGTAATGTTGTATATTTTCAAGTGGGCTGGAAAACCTCTGCAGGTAATGTAGGTTTTAGGAAGAGCAAATAAAGACATTTTGGGATTTTAGGCACTAATTTTCCTTGTTTTAAGTGGTAATGTAAAAGACAAACTGAAGCATGGATTTTACTTCAAGCTACTGTTTTTTAATTCTTTTTTTGGGGGGGCGTCTTCTCTGAGTATATAGGATAACCACAAAAACGTTAGTTTGTACTTAACACACCCAGCAGCTAACATTTTTGTGGTTATCCTTTATACTCACAGAACTTTCTGCTATACAAAATTTCATAAGTGGTGACACAATTCAACGAGTTAAGTAATAAACTGTAAGAGACAGGAGCATCAAATATGAAAGCACTACTAAGAACAATATAATAGCAGAAAATCCAATGCAAAAAATCAGTAACATCAGGACAACAGGGAATTCCATGCTGAGAAAACAGATTGGGCATTCATCACACACAGACTTTTTTATTTTACTTCAGTGAGGCCTACATGGGTGCAAATCCTCTACATAATTTAACTTGGTGCAGAATATAATTAACTTTGTTCAGCAAGAATTAAAAAAAAAAAAAACTCCCTTAAATACTTCTACCTGAGGTCTCAACTTGACAATGCAGGGTTTTGCATTATTGGTTTCAGATGACAGTGTTGGAAATTCCATTAAAGATCTATTCAAATGAGCCTCCTGAGAAACTAATTATCCTAAAAAGCTGCTCTGCCACTTTCCTCATTTTCTGCTTGCTTTTTAGTAATTAACTCCCTCAAATTTAGCACATCCCAGGCCAAAGTCACACCATTACTGCCCAAACTGCTCCTTCCACATCTTTCCCTATCTCAAATTATGGCAAGTAAATCCTAATTGTTCAAGTAAAAAGAAACATGAATCATGGTTGACCCTTACTCTCATAATTCACATCCTACTGTTTAGGAAGGACAGTACTTGATCATATCTTAGAACCTCCAGTTGTACCAAGGTATTTTAAGCCACCATCACTTATGTATTGCAATAGTATGGTAGCTTTAGAAACACTCTCCATTTTTCTTTTGCCATCTTCATTCTATCCTAACAATGACTTTGTGCTACAAATCCCCCAATGGTTTGTGGTATAGCTCAGAGTAAAAGTGGAAGCCTTGGAAATAGCCTAAAGTGACTCATTTTATTTCATGACCCGTCCTTAACTACTCTAATTTTTTTTTCTTGATCTTTCCCCATTCCCTATACTTTAGTCAGATTTTTTAAGTTCAAATATTCAAAATCTCCCTCACACAGCAAAACTTATGTATTCAATATTTTATCATTCCTAGATTGACACTCACTTCTTTCAGACCTTTGTTTTATGTCATTCTCTTAGAGAAACTTCCTCATGTAGTTCAAATTTGCAAATCCTCCCTCCTGACAATCCTCTTCCTTTTGGCTGCTTTATCTCCACAGCAATCACCAGCACCTGACAAAATGCATGTCTTAGTGATTTCTTTATTGTTGTTGCTTTCTGCTACAACACAGATTCTGTGAAAAAAAGAATTTGTGGCTGTTTCGTTCGTTGATATGTATAGCACTTAGAATTGTATGTGGAATAGAAGAGACACTCAAATTATATTCCAATGATGCACAATGACATAAAGAACAAAGTACAAAACCAAAAAGACTCAAAAGGACTGCACTACTTAAATGTCTCTAATATGTGAGTACACAGAACTGAAATAGTCTGTGGCACAATCTGGAGGAAAATACTTTGCTTGCTTGAGGTTGCACAACTACTTAAGTCTTTTACCTAGCACCAACAGTGAAAGAAAAGGAGAAAAGTGATGGTTGAGCCATAGAAGCATATAGGCTTACTGAAATTCATGAAAAAAATCAAATAAAATATTTACAAACTTGCATTGTTTATTATGGTGGGGTTTATAGTTTCCCTGATCTAAACATAGCAATGAACTTCATGTTCTTCACAACAGTATTATATCTGATACTGATAATATAATTTGATATATTTTATTTCTAATTAGCAAATATCAATTCCATATATATGTGCCACATGGTTATATTTTAACACATGCTTACATTGTGGATTTTTAAAGTCAAGCTAATGAGAATATTGATTATCTCACCTTTTTATCATTGGTTGGTGCAGAACATTAAAATGTATTTTAAGGGGGCTGGGGAGATAGCTCCAAGGCACAAGTGCCTGCTGGGCAAGTGCAAGGTCATGAGTTTGAACCCTGGTCCCACAAAAAAAAAATGTATTTTAAAAAATTTGGAAATGGATACCATCACAACATACAATAGTTCTCAAAACCTTATTTGTCCTGTTGTATTAAATCTTCGTTTTGACTGGAATCTCTTCTTTCCTCATCTCCAACTCCCTACTTCAGATAACAACCATTCTAATCTTTCTATGAGTTCAAATTTCAGGTTTCACAATCAACGAGGTCATGTAGTATATCTCTTTGCATGGTACTCACATGTTCATTACAGTAAAATGTGTAATAATCATGATATAAAAACAGCTTAAATGTTCATCAATGGATATTTTGATAAATGAAATTTTTAAATGTGTTATATGTACAGCTCAGAATACTGCACTGCCTCAAAAAAATCCATCATTTAAGACAATATAAATGAAGTTGCAGGATATTCTAGGTGAAACATATACTTTTGATACCTTATCAATATTCTTTTTCCTGTTAGTTATAACTTGCAATAGAATGTCGAATTTTAACAACTAGTAAAATGTCTTCCTGAACACTTTCTGGATGTACAAAAATAGCAATCCTACAAAAACACAGCTGATGGTTGATATATGACATTATTATGTTTACTAAAATGCCTGATTTTGTTGTATAAAGGCCACTTAGACTTTCAACAAATTGTAAGACTTGTGAAAGATAGTTGAAATTTAAATATACACAAAAACCCAAGAACTACCTAGATACATATGCGAAATAAGCCTGCTCTGGAAGATTTCTGAACTAGTTGGGGAGAGTTGCAGCTAAAGACAAGACCTAACTGAGATACAGCTCTTCTGTAATTGTTTCCTTGGCTATTTTTAATCTTATACTCACAAAACCTGAGGAAAATATTTATACATATTGATGATAAGCAAATACACAACTATGACTGCATTGGCTGGAGTTTCCTAGCGCCAGAGTAAGGCAGTTTTTTTTTTTTTTTTTTTTTAACTCTGGGGTTATTTTTTTTTTAAATTTTATTTATTTATTTTTTCTTGTTTCAGAACCTTTATTTGTTTATTCACTCATTTTTATGGCCGGCTCAGCCCGCCCCAAGGGCAGGGCTGGCGCAGCATGTGCTGCTGGGATTAAACCGAGGTCCCTGAAGCCGCCCAAGCTTTCCCAAGCAGGTGCTTTAGACCACTGAGCCATCCCGCTGGGCCCCATGGCAGTTTTTTAATTCACCTTCTGGAGTTTACAGAACAAAGTATTATCCAATAGATGCCTTACACAACAGAAATGTACTTCCCTGTAATCTCTGAAGGGGTGAAGTCCAAGAGCAAGATACTCTCAAAGTAGGTTTCACGCTGAGGCTTCTTCCCTTGAGCTATCAGCACTCACCATGTTACTGTGTGCTCCCATGGCCTTGGATAAATGTATACAGTGGAGACGTGAGCTTACTATGATTTCATCTTTTAAGGACACCAGTCTTATCACACTAGGGCTCCATCTGAATGAACCATTTAATTTAATCATAATTACTTCCACATTCTAAAATAGACAGTGATACAGATCAATGTATTTTTGACATATGATGATAAGGGAGATTATAAAATCTAGAAACTAGAGAAAGTATAACTGTTTAGGATGGTTTTCATTGCGATCTAATTCAGCTTTCTACATTTAGGAACAAACACCTTTAATGACACGATTGGAAATTCATAAGAGGATCCAAAGGCTCCAAGAAGTTTCTAGATGAAAAAGTGACTGTGCTAAGTGGTACAAAGTACTTCCAGAAGGCTCAGGATTAATGAGTCTAGGCCAATGAATAACAGCTGAATAGTTTATCACCACCTCCATTGACAGCCAATTCCCAGAAATAACCAGGAAAGCCTCTGAGAAGCACTTCTGACAAATTCTAGTAATCAGGCATATAGAAAGTATGGAATAATAAAACAGTACTATTAGCAACAAAACATGTGTCAGATGTTGAGTTACATGAAATTTAGATTCCTTATACCATGTAGGTATTCATCCATGATTCATAGGGGACTGGTAAGAAAGAAGTAGAACATAGAAGTAAAAGTTCCAGTCTCATAAAATAAAGGCCAGCAAAATTTTCTTTTGCAGAGAACAAGAGAATACATATTTGAGGATTTTCAGGTAATCCAATGTCTATTGTAATAGCTCAACTACTCCGAAGGCACCCATAAGAAGGAAAAATGAGGATGGCCACACTCCAGTAACATCTCATTTACAAACGTAGGTGACAAACCCATTTATTTTTCTGTTAACTATTGTTTTTCAATTCTTGAAAGAATAAATATTTGGTGTCTGGTCCGTTAGCCATTTCTTTTCGCAACTAACTTTAAATTATTCAGATTTCCATGTCTAAAAATGTGGATACATTTCCAATAATACCTTGAAATGCCCCCTGTAAGTGCATTGCGATAACCATTGATTGATATTTCTGACATTTGAACAGCATTTACATAATCGCATCTACACTCTTCATGTTGATCCAACAGGGATCGACTATAACTTATAACAATTCTTTATTTCGCTTTTCAGATATTTTATTAAATCTGTACAGGTAAAATAACCATAACAGAAATAAGATTTAATAAAGTTATAGAACTAATTTCTACCGTTCTATTATTATTGAAGCTGAGTGAAAAATATAAGGAGCTACAGAGACTGATGTTTTGCTTGGTATATGCTCATAGTATTGAATAACAAAATCTGGTTTGTTCCTGGCTGCACTCAGTAGGAAGCAACAAGTTTCACTGTCTGTTTTCCCCATTCAGATTCCAACTGATTTCAATTTTATTTTTCAGTAGTATTTCGTTGTTGTTCACAAACCATATCAGTGTCTTCTGTGAAATTGATTGAAATATTAGAAAAATTCAGAGAAGGGTACAAAATGTGTTGGGACTCATCATTTCTTTCTTTTGTAGTACAGTTTTAAGCTGTTACTTCTTTTTTATTTTAAAACATAAGAGTAATTTTTTTTTTTTGTCTTTTTGAGACAGGGTCTCGCTATGCAGTTGAGGCTGGTCCTGCGCTCACTTTTGTAGCCCAGGCTGGTCTTGAACTCGCACCAATCCTCCTGCCTCAGCCTCCCAACTGCTGGGATTACAGGCGTGAGCCACCACGCCCGGCTCATAAGAGTAATTTTTGAAATTCTTTAGGAAAATATGAAAATATAAAATAGGAATAAAATTTTAAAAAAACTTCTCATTTTTGTAGAATGAGCAGGTTCATGACCCTATTCCTTTGCAGTCTGTTATCCTCTCCTATGAAACTCTCCAACTTTTGGGAGGAATGCCAGATATTAACTCTATGTTCCTCCTTTTATTTCTCATTGTTTGAGAATGTGAATTCTCACTATACCGACATAGAATAAATAGTAAAATAAAAAGGTGTATAGGTAAGGCCTTAGGACTTGCAATTCTAACCTAGATATTAGCAAGATTTTAAATGACTGCTCCATAGCACCTAATAAAACACTTAGTGAGGGATCAGTAAGTCCATAAGGACTTTCTAGTATAAAAAAATCAGTAGTAAATCTATTATTAAATAACTGCATCCTTGCATGTAAAGATTTTTCCTAAAATAACTCATTATTCTGCTAGATTGATTTTCTTGTGAACAAATAACATATTTTATGTATTAATTAAAATAATTTGTGCACATAGATTGTAAGATGAATACTGGATAGTACCATCTCTTTTTTCTTTCATGGGTACAGCGGCCACAGAAAAAAAGAAATGTAAAACTACTACAGATAAAGAAATCAAAAGGTAGTTAAAAACAAATTATTGTTTGCATATAAATTATGATTTTGACAGTTCGCTGAAAACAACGAAGGCTCAGGCATATAAGGAATTAGTACATGGAAAATAGGAACAGACAGATTATTTCACAATATCCAAATTGGATTCTGAAGAAAAGAAAAACTCCAATATAACTTAGATCCAGAGTTGAGCTGACCAAAATGCTAAGTAAGGACTCTGCAAATGGGTCCATTGTTTTTATTCCCCATTCAATCAGTTTAGACAAATAGTCTAGTTTTAGACTGTATCTTGAACTGAGAGAAGTTAAGCATTAAATTCTCATGGAAGTACATATTCCCCAATACAATATTCTGTTGTATGTCAATTAACTTTCAATTAGCTCCTAGATAGTAGTTTAGTATGACAATTTCAAACAATGAAAACGATTTTCTTAGTTCTGCATGAATACCATTTAAGTAAAAAGAGTTAACTTGTATGAACCATATTTAATAGGTGAACTAGTGTAAAAATGAGCCTTTGGTAATCACAATCAGTGTCTAGTTGTGCTAAGTATATCTTAGGTAGTCTGAATATAAAAATGAACTTCTAGGAGGTACTACTTTTTTTTTTTTTTTTTTCAGGACCGGGGTTCGAATTTACAACCTTATACTTGCCAGGCAGGTACTTTTGCCATGGAGCTATATACCTGACCCCTCTGGGAGGTACTTTATAGCACAAAATGGCAAAAGTTCTATGAACTGTATGATTTTAAAAACTTACAAACAAAAAGAGAGCTCCTGAATGAGGGCCCAAGTAAGAAACTGGCTCCTGGGAAGAGTATGCTTAATAGTACTCTAAGCATTTTTTAAATTTCTTCAAAAGTTATAATACAGAACAAGAACATAAGCTTAGTAATTTAATATAGAATAATTATGATGACTTAATTTATACATTTTATTACTTTTCGAGCACAAGAGTTAATATACAGGGTCTTGTACTGTTCATAAAAAGTATATATAAGATAATAGCAACGCTAAAGATTAAACAGTAGTTCCTGGAGAAACGCAGAGCATAAATGTATAATAGCCCCCCAAAATTTTTACTAGTCCTCCAAAGCCTGTACAGTATACACAGTGTTATCATAAAGTTCAACTTATATTAGAAAAAAAAAAAAAAAAAAAAAAAAAAAAAAAAAAAAAAAAAAAAAAAAAAAAAAAAAAAAAAAAAAAAACAGAAATCCGTGTAATTGAAGGTTTTATCAAAAACTGACTAAGGATAAAAGAAAAAGCTGTTGTCACACAGGTAAAAAGCCGCTGCTAATAGTCACAGACAGCAAATAAATTTGAGGGATCAAGACAGGACAGCAACCTGCTAGCTAGCTTTCCAGCACACTATTTCAAACCCGCTGTGCTTGCCATTAGTCTGGCCTTTACTTCACCCCAGCCACTTCAGTCCTGTCACAGCAGGAGAGCATTGTTGTTTCCCACATGGCTGCCACCAAAGTGTTTCTTTGCTTTTAGCCTAGAATCCTATGAATGAGAACTTAACCACTGGCTATAGCTATAGAGAAGGATCAGCAGGCCAATATATAAAATTTGAAACAGAAGCATCATAAGGAAGCATAATGAAGCTAAAAACATCTTATTGACTAATAAATAATGGATTCCTATTTCTTACTGAAATATTGTAGTAAAATGCTAGTTAAGAAATATGAACTCCAAAGATCAGTGTGACAATCCTTGAAAAGTAAAAGCAGCACTAATATATCTAGCTTTACACTAGAACTCACAGAATTAAACCTAATAACAACAGCTATCTGTCACGCTACTTCAGAAAAGCTGTAGAACATAAGTCCCAATACATATGAAAGCTTTACTTCTGTTGCTCTAGAAGTAAAATGATCATACTTCATTAACATCTCATTTTTGAGGCCTTGAATCTAAAATATACACATCTTAATACATTATTGCTTTGAAGAGTAATTATACATACATTTATTCCATGTACTTAATATAAGTCAAAATTATGGGTTTTAACTTTAAGTATTTTTTTAATCTAACAAGGGCAAGTATAGCGACAAATAGAAAAATGTCTGACAGGACTCTTTGACAATTGAAAAGTACTTTCAGTCCACTACCATAAACATATTTGCTGACAAAACTTTACACACTAATTACCAAATAAGGTGTCACGATTTCGATAAAAGCTTTCTTAATTACCACAACAGGCAGTAGCTACAGACACCACTAAGGTATCTTTCAAATGCTGCTATACTTAATTTCTAAGTACACATCTTATTGCTTTGCATATTTTACAGACTGATGAGCAAGAGAACATTTTAGGTACAACTTTATCTACCACATCAATATCACTTGAATGGTATCTGTAAAATTTTACTCAAAAAATACTAATACTATGCGAATAAATATGTAAAGTACTTGAGTGCAATAATGCAGGAAGATAGTATAAATTCAATGCTCTTCTGAGTCCAAGATAAAACTATAGCCAAAGCAGTGAGGATGCCAAAATTCTAGCTTAGAAAAGGGATATCCAATTATGAGGCCAAAAATACTAGTCGAAGAAAGTTAGAGATCACTCTGCCCCAAAATAGAGAAAGGAAAATGTTTCATTAAGAAAAAAAGTGCTATAGGGGTCAAACACAACCTAAATCCTAAATCAGACCAGGTGAAAATGGTCTTACAATATAGTAATTTGAAGCCGGGCATGGTGGCTCACGCCTGTAATCCCAACACTCGGGAGGCTGAGGCAGGAGGATCGGTGGGAGTTCGAGAACAGCTTGAGCTACAAAAGTGAGCTCAAGGCTAGCCTGAACTGCATAGCGAGACCCTGTCTCAAAAAGACAAAAAAAAAAAAAAAAAACAATATAGTAATTTGAAAAGAACAGGGCCCGGCGGGATGGCTCAGCAGTCTAAAGCACCTGCTTGGGAAAGCTTGGGAGGCTTCAGCAACCGCGGTTAGATCCCCAGCAACACATTCTGTGCCAGCCCTGCCCTGGGGGCGGGCTGACCCAGCCATAAAAATGAGTGAATAAACAAATAAAGGTTCTGAAACAAGAAAAAAATAAATAAATAAATTCTTTAAAAAAAAGTTTGAGAAAAGAACAGTGATGGAACAAACAATATTACAAGAAGTGAGAAAGACATGAATATAAATGATGAGTAGAAACCATTCACTTGAACTCGTTAGTGGTAAATAACTGTAACTATAGTGTCAAGAAGAGAAGAACAAAGTGAATAGCAGGTCCGCATAAGCTTTCGTATTATAAGAAGTTACCTGATTGTAATGAGTGAACTAAAATGATCTCAAAACAAAGCCAAAATACAATATGTTGGATAAAATCAGTGGATTTTGTGCAAAAGAGACTACATTGTCCAGTGATCCATGTTGCATCAGTATAGAGGAATGAGACACGAATGTACAATGTCCCAAACCTTCTTGAAATTACTCATTTTTTATTTTATTTATTTTTTTGAATTTTTTATTGTTTAAATTTAACAATGGTTATATTACATATTTTCATCATCAGATCAGTTTAGATTAATACATATAGGTATATAAGATTGATTAAACAATTAAACATTAACCTTTCTAAATCCACATTACTTTTTTTTTTCTGTTCCCCCTTCTTTTCTTTGAAAGTTGACATATTGCATATTGTCCTC
>PVJA010048823.1:0-14030 GCA_004027025.1 Myocastor coypus
GGGCATGACCCACCTCCCTATTAATGTTGCATAGAAAAAAGAAAGAAAGAAAGAAAAAAGAAAAAAAAAAAAGGAAAGAATATACTTCTCTTTGGACTAAGAGGAAGCAGATACATATACAATCAAAGGTTTTGCAATTGCAGTGTGCCACCAGTGAAGCTTGTGACGTTGGAGGCTATTGAATCTAAGCCTCCTAAAGGTCATCTCACCAATCTAGCTCAAGACAAATGTTTCAAAAATGCAAAAAGAAAAATTTTAACTCAAGTAAAACAAACAGCTGTTTACAGATTGGACGGACAAGTACATATCAGACAATTTTTATAAAATCAGAATGTACTCGTATTTGGAGCAAATTGAATTATAGTGATTCTTAAAATGTCTTGCTTGTAATTTAAATAGATCAGTCAGAATTTTTCATAGGTCAGTTAACAGAGACCTTGAAGAAATAAAAACCTTTTATCTATAATCAGTACCTCTGTACCTTGTTTTGCCTTGAGACTGCTGGCAACTTTGTGTCCCTTCAAGTGTGCCTCCAGTTTGGTCATCTCTACACATTCTGTCACCTGCTCAAATCTTTTCTTCTAACAGCATCATTATAGAGATGTATGCTAGTCAGAAACTTAATAGCAGGGGCCGGCTGGAGAAATAGCTCAGTAAAATAATTGCTTGTCTGGCAAGTACAGGGTCTTTAGTTCAATCCCCGGTACTGCAAAAAAAAAAAAAAAAAAAATGTTACAGGCAAAGCAAGAAAGGGCCAGGCAAACAAGAGAAGCGAGCAGCATTCCAGACAGAGAGAACAGCATGTACAGGATTGCAAAAAATCAGACTGGCTTAGCAGGTCTGTTCTGCCTTCTTTGGCATTAGGCGCGTCGGAGACTCTGACTACAGCGACGGGGAAGAGGACTTCTACTACACTGAGATCAAGCTCAACACAGACTCAGTGGCAGAAGGACTGAGCAGCCTGGCTCCGGTTTCACCCTCCCAGTCCCTGGCTTCTCCTCCAACATTCCCTATCCCTGATTCAAACCGAACAGAAACTCCATACGCCAAAACTGACACGAAGCTGATGACTCCGTTGAGCCGCTCGGCCCCCACCACCCTCTACCTCGTGCACACGGACCATGCGTACCAGGTGACTTGCAGGGGAGGGGAGCCCAGTCCCTTTTGGGCTCCAGTCTACCCAAAAGCAGAGCCGTGTGGCCTGGGATAAGTCAGTAGTAAACACACTGTGTCTCGGTAGCTAGGTTGCTTTTCCTTTATCCTGAGAAAGCCAAGATCTCACACAGATGAGCCCGGAAGATTATTCTCCGATTCCCCCATGCTGGCTGTGATCAGAGCCCTTAGAAGTTGATTAAAGGATTAAAATTAATATTATAAATCTCAGAATAGTGCCTGGCACGTTATATCTGCTAAGAATAAAATAAATGACAGTATGAACCTTAGAAAGCTCTGGCACAATGAGAGAATGCCCTGTGCCCCAAATCTGGAACTTTGTCCTATTCTGCCTCTTATGTGGGTGGCCATGGTTTCCAGTGACTCCCTGCTCAATAACGTCAACATCATCTGTAATCTGTGAGAAATGGAAATTTTGGGGACCCCAGCCCAGACCTCCTGGCTCAGGACAAGGAGTGGACCCAGAAGTCTTCCCTATCCCAGGCCTTCCAACAGATTCTGATTCTCATCAGAGTCTGACTTTAGAAATGAATCCCACAGATGCAGGGCACAGTTACAGCTCCTTTCCCCTCTGTCATTTTCCACTGTCTTATGTAACTTTTTCTTCAGTCTTCTTTATATACATGAATTATGTTCTTCCATCCCTGTTTTATAAAACTTTTTATGTAACCAAGTAGTAGCCAACTATATTGAAACACCAAAGTGTTTTAATCATTCTCAATTAATAGGTGTCTGGTTTGGGGTCTGTTCTGTTTCTTTTCTGTCATTAATCTACTGTGAATACCTCCCTGCCTGTAACTCTTTCTTTCTTTGAATTCTCAGAAGAGTAATTATTATACCAGTTGGAACATGAGTGAATAGTTTATGGATCTCACTATATATTTCCAAAATACTTTCCACTGGTATCATTTACAAAATTACTGTCACTGGGCAGTAAACTTATAACTAGAAAAACTAAGTCTATAAAAGAATTCAGCCACCCACTTAGCTGACTTGAACTCAAGAACAGAGGGGTAGCACTAATGATTAAATTGCCTAATGTAATACATTTCATTCCTGACCTTTACTGTGTTAGTCGAAAAGAATAATTCATTCATCTGTTCTTGTGAGCATTGCCCTTGTGTCAGAATCATGGTCTTGAACAAAATTAAATCATTGTGTTCATCTGTGTGATAAAGAGTTGGAACACTGTGTGATCTAGAAGGTTCTTGCCAAAACTTGTATGCACAGTATTATGACTTTTTTCTATATTTTACAAATATTCAGCATAGAAAGCACTAAATATATTTCAAGAAAAGAAAACTTGCTCCTAGTCCTAATAAGCAGCAAGCTCCTTGGTTAATACTTTTGCATGCCTTTTAATACTTTGTTTTATGTGTCTATAAATACACACTTTAAAAAGAAATCAATTGCAACACCATTTGTACCCTCTTATTCCCCCCTACTTAATCTACCATGAATGTTGCCCCATGCCAGTAAGTCAGTCCTTTTAATAACATTTGAACAGCTCCTTGGGTGTGTCATATGAGATACCTTAATATTTTTCCCCATTACTGGACACTGGTATTGTGTTCATTTTTTAATATCTGCTATCTGGTTCTACAGTGAACATCCTGGTACTCTTTTCCTGAAATTCTTAGCAGTAGACTAGCTATTTCATAGAATGCTGAGAATGTTGATACATGTTGCTAAATTACACTTCCAAAATATTGTGCCAGTTTTCACACCCATCACTTTCCATTTTATTCTCCAAGTATACATTTCCCAACTTAATAATGAAGAATAGTTGATAGGTTTCATATATTTCTCCCCAGAAATTAGTAATCAAAAGCCATATACTTTAGCTTGCATATCTACATACATGCACACATACGGGTTCTGTTTCTAGCTACTCCCTCTGACCCTGTTTAATCTCCACCTGTTAGGTAATTATTCTAAGTAAGTAATGCAGCTGATACCATTCCTGAGGCTCTACTTTGGTCGTGACAGCTATGGCTCTGAAGACAAATGCTCTTTCATAACAGCTTTCTCTGTTCTCTTCCTACCAGGCCACGCCCCCTGTGACCATTCCAGGATCGGCCAAGTTCACCCCCAATGGCAGCAGCTTCAGCATTTCTTGGCAGTCTCCACCAGTCACTTTCACAGGCATTCCAGTAAGTAGAAAGACAAGCCAGACTCTAGGCAAAGCCAAATGTAAATTTATAGAAAAAACTGTAGAAACATGCAAGTCAGAATGCCAGAAGTTCTGTGTTTCTTAGGCAATATTTGTAAACTCATCCGCAAGGTATCTCATGGTTGAGGCAGGCCTAGTTTTGACTGGCACTTTAGAAACTAGCAGAATGTTTCAGCTGTTGATAAGTAAGTTAGAAATATGGTTTTGTGTTGGTGATATGTCTATATGTTTCCAAAAGCTACGTAGAATACCTTATCTGGACAAGGTGGTATTTGTCATTATAACTTTATAAAATTATTGTTTTGAAATTACTAATGACTAAAATCAGACCAGACATGGTGGTGCACACTTATAATCCCAGTGCTGGGGAGGCTGAAAACACTAGGAATTCAAGCTGTGTAGTGAGACCTTATCAAAAATACATAAAAAATAATAATAGGGCTGGAGAGATAGCTCAGTTATATAAGCACTTGCCTGGCAAGCACAGGATCCTAAGTTTCATCCCCAGTACTGCAAAATAATAATAATAATAATAATAATAATAATAATAATAATAATAATAATAATTAGTTTTTAAAAATAATTGAAATATTTTTTTTTATTTCGAAGCCTGCACTGTTCATGCTAATCAGTGATTTGAAAATAAGCAAATGCCTAAAGCATGCAACCAAATTTAGAGTCCCTAGAAATTAACTTGACATGTTTAATGATTTCTATCTGATAAGTCGCCACAAATTAACTTGATTGCTAACCACTCATTTAAAACTGTATTGGGTCTTTATAGCTTATCACAGAATACCCCGCAACCCGCACCCACAGGATGCCCACCGTGCTGTGCAGCTCCTGATAAGGTTCCAAAAGTGGCTTACGATAGCAGATATCAACTGTTTTTTCCTCACCCCTCAAAGAACCCATAAAAGCTTCTTATTGTCAACTAATGGTGACTCTAGAGCATCCCAGCAAAGTCTAAAGCCTCCTGTAGAGCTGATAAAAATGAAAGTAGCTGAGTGAATTATGCTGTGCTCCGAGGATGAATATTTATTAAATTCCATAGAGGCACAGCCAGTAGTAAAAAGCGTCCTGCTGGCAGCAATTTGGAAGTAGTGGCCTTCAGAAAACACTCCTGGAATGCGATTTTTAAGCAATAGCATGGCTCTAGCATACACACTCCTCATTTAATGACTAAGTTCAGGCTCTGTGGCTACATCGTTAAATTGATTGGCTGCTAAATGAGTAATTGTACATAGCATGTATATTACAATATTCAGAACAAAGAAATGGTTACAAGAAAATCCAACTTGGTAACTTACATATGTAGTACAATAATGTACAACAACATAAAACTATGGTTCTGTATGGTACAGTATGATCAGCAAAAATTACCATGTAAAGTGTACTGTACAAAAACAGACATTGAGGCTCTGTAAGCAGGGTGTGCAGAACTGTACCCAAAAAAAGTCCGTAAGTCTGAGTGGCAGATTGTAAGTCTAAGTAGCTTGGCAATCTAAGTGCCTGCCCAGAAAGTACCAGGACCCAGATTTGATCCCTGGGTCAAGCTGGCCCCTGAACCCTATGTACACCTTGCCAGCCACCAAAACTGGGCATGATGGTACACACCTGTAATCCCAGCAGTGAGGAGGCTAAGATAGGAGGATCGCTACAAGTCTGAGCTGCATAGCAAGACCCTGCACCAAATAATAAATAAAGATTAAAAATAAATGAACAGTATACATTGGTCCATCATTAAGCAGGTAGATTGTTAAATGAGGAATATCTGTATTAGACATCATATTATCAAAACAATCCAGGGGATATGATCTGCTTCTCTTAAGAATGCATACTGTCTGGGAACCTTCAAAAAGAAGCCACCGACATCATCATGTCAGCTGGCTTCAGGCAGTATTGATCCCTCACAAGGAGGACAGAAAAGGAAGGGATGACAATGACTCAGAAAACCCAGGCTATCCTAGGACACAGCAGTAATACGGGAAGTTCTCATCAGCCTGTGCCCACGTATTCACTGCCCTTTCCTGACATCTTAGCAGCTTCCGTGAACTCTTCAAGGTTACACCAATCTCACACTTGAATGTTGTTAGAAGCTGTATTTTGAAAAAGCAGTTTTGGCTAATTAATGAAGGAGCTGCACAGGTCATTGCAAGGACCAGGGAGACTGAGATGCTACCAAGAAGATATCCCAGCACCACGAACCTGCTTGGCCCTGTAAAAAGTGTTGGAAATGGCCACGGCATTAATGGAATCACTGCAACAAATACTGTACCTGTCCACGTCTGCAATACTTTGGTGGATAGAAAGATAAGTAAAGTGTGCATAAATAAGCTTATTAACCAAAAGTGTAAGACAAGTTAAACACAAAACAATTAACCAAAAATAACCAGGTAACTAATTGTTGAACTGTTTTCTGTGGCTTAAAATATCCCTTAAGATTTATATTTATGCCAGGTGTGGTGGCACACACCTGTAATCCCAGCACTCGGGAGGCTGAGGCAGGAGGATCGATGTGAGTTTGAGACCAGCCTGGGCTAGAAAAGTGAGCTCAAGGCCAGCCTGAACTGCATAGCGAGACCCTGTCTCAAAAAGACAAAAAAAAAAAAAAAAAAGATTTATATTTATATTTTTGAAAAGTTAATAAAATAATAAAAAAAGAAAACATATATATACATATACATATACATATATCCATCCCTTGAGAATTTATATGCACCCCTATGGTATGAGACATTTTTATGTGTCAGAAAGTTTCAAAGGTAACATCACTTCTGAAGAATTTGCTTATATCTGACAATTTCTCCAACACCAGATGCCTGGCAGGAGCAAAGCCGTGCACAAGATGAGTCAGTTTTATTGTTGCCTGAGGGACTGTTGGAAGCAAAGGGCATTCACAAGTGTGCCTAGGATACCACCACTGCAGGCACTCCTTGTTTCAAGCCCAAGTTCCCTTCCTGCAGCTAAGGTGTTATGTGGTCACGGACTGAGGAGTTGTAGATAGTGTGGACACTGCAATATTCAGAGCAAAGAAATGGTCAGAGGGAGCTCCAGCTTGATGGCTTGGCTTTTATTTCCACAAGTGCCACATGCAATGCTACAGCATTATTATGTGTATTATTACAATGTGTACTAATGTAAAACTACAGTACTGCACCACACAGTCAGCAGAAGTTACTATGTAAACAAGGTTTACCGCACACTGAAAAAAACACTGAGGCCCAATAAATAACATATCCAGATCTGCACCCCTCTAACAAAAAGCAGGTTATAAGCAGAGCAGTCATTGGCCAGGTAAGCCCTTAAACAAGAAATGTGTCATTATTCACGTTACCAGTTTCGCTTAACAGTGGTAACACCTGGCAACTCTGAGTGGCCTTGCCACTAAACATTAGGAGAGCCCAGCTTAGATGTGTTCTGCTCCTGGCAAGAACACAGAATGACCAGTGTGGGTGTCAGAGATAACCGTCTGTTCTTTCGGGGTCTTTTCCCTTGGGAGTCATAAAGAGGCCCGCAATGACTCTATATAAGTTTGAGACAGCCCTCTTACCAACGGTTACAAAGTTCCATTGACCTGTTTTTTGAACCCTTTAATGCCTGCTTTCAACTGGGAGGAGCACACACCATGTGGCTATCTGCTGGAAAGACAAGCAGTGTGGCGAGGTGGAAAGCCCAGTCCACACCTCTTCTCAGATGACCACTACCTCTTCAGATAACCAAACTGAAGCTTTTCTCCTTTGTTTCCTTAGTTAGATTGTGTCCCTTTGCTGTCCAGAGCAATCACTTGGTGTGGTTTTGTCACTGGCTGTCTGCACTCCGCCCTTCCTAGATAGCTCACACAGGAAGATGCCAGTCAGGATACCTCACCGTGCTGATTTTCCAGCAAGAAAATTTTAAAGTTCTGCTGTGGACATTCTGTGTATCTCTAGCCTAGTCTTAATGGCCTGGAATTTTCTCTGCATCCATCGTTTCCTTGTGCTGGTGACCAGGGACATGCCGGCTGAGAGCTTTGATAGACAATATACGCAGGATCTGGGTTAACCAGGTGATACCCTGAACTCCTCAGTCAGCTTCTGATTTATTCCTTGACCACAGAATTCCCATGCTGTCTGGTGGTCTAATCTGCCTTCATGAACCAAGACTAGGAGTAGACCTTTTTAGCAGTCAGGTTTGCCATTCCTCTTTATTAACTTTATTTACTTATTTATGTTATAGCCAACTCATCCTGCCCTGGGGGTGGGACTGGCACAGCATGTGGTGCTGGGGATCGAACCACGGTTCCTGAAGTTGCCTAAGCTTGCGTAAGCAGGCCTTCTAGACCACTGAGATATCTTGCCGGCCCCTAATTTCCTATATGTATTTTTCCCCATTTTAATGAGAAAAAGATAAAATAGCAATAAAACAGTTTCAAAACAAGTTAGTAGTATAGTTAGAATAATTAATACCATGCATATTGTTGTCTTCATAGTAGTTATTCAGAGGACAAGATGCAGACTTGATAGCTTGTCTAATCAATATAGTACAAATTTTTATTCTCAGTGAACTAAGACAAAGCAGCTGTATATCCTAATTCTCTTGTGTGTGTGTGTGTGTGTGTGTGTGTGTGTGTGTGTGTTTAAAGCAGTGGTTCTCAACCTGTGGGTTGCGGCCTCGGCGGGGGTCAAACGACCAAAACACAGGGGTCGCCTAAAGCCATTCCTAATCATAACTATAGCAAAATTATAGTTTTGAAGTAGCCACCAAAATTATTTTTTGGTTTGGGGTCACCGCAACATGAGGAACTGTATTGTGGAGTCACGACATTAGAAAAGTTGAAAACCACTGTTTTAAAGTTTCTAATATTAGCAGAAAGTATCATACTGTGTCTTATAAGTAGATTGTGCCATTCCTCTTTTAAAATGAGGTTAGGGGTGAGTATTTTCAAAGACTTTTGTTTTACTCTGGAAAACCAAGAATGCTACACTAGAAATGTTCCTTCTGTTGGTACTTTTCTCCCAGCATCAGTGCTTCAAAAAAGAAAGCAGGTGCCGGTGTGCCCCTCTCATTGATGGGCTGGCTTTCCAGGTGGGCTACACGGCACTGTGGAGACTCAGGACTGTCACATAGTCACAGACGGGAAGCCAAAAAGCTATCCCTGAACTCCCTAAGAGGGCTCCTCCAGCCCCTAGAAGGCAGGAAGCCAGGTGGAATCTAGAAATTGGGGATTTCTGCCTCAATTGGTATAAGTTTTAGATTATAATCAGTATTACTGATGGCTTCAGTGAAGTCCAAACTGTAGGGTCAGTTTCCATATAAAATACTTTTAATTACTTTAAAAAAAAAAAAAAAAAAAAAAAGCCTTTCTCTTTATACTCCAAAACAAATGTCCCAAAGTTGCCAGCCAGAGGGTGGGGCCATCCACTATGGAGCAGTCCTAGGGTTTGGAGCATTTTACTTATTCATTTGCCTGTGCTCCATTTCATGAACACTGGGCCTTAATGAGCTCCCTAAGTAAGACCCCTTCCCCAGGGTACAGCAAGAAGACTGATCTGCATATTTACAAACACCACTCTAAGTCTTGTCTTCTCCAGCCTACGGCTCTGAGGGTCATAGAAGAAAGGAGACCTTCAGTAATTATAGCTTTCTTTGGCCTGCTTTTCCCCAGTGCCCTGCCTTTCCTTCTAATTAACTCCAAGCTTTTCTGGGCCTTTCTCTTTTTATGATCAAAATCAAGACCTCTTCCCTTTTATTGGTGAGCTCAAGCTACCAGAACAAAATGCTATGAACTAAACAACTTAAATAACAGAAATGTACTTTTTCATAGCTGTAGAGGCTACGGGTTCAGGGTCACAGTGGTAGACAATCTACCTCCTGGTAAAGGCTCTCTCCTATTTGTGTTCTAGCCTTCTCTGTGTGGGGGAGGGTAGTGAGGAAAATGAGAGACCCCTATTGGATCAGGGCTGCTCCCTCATGTCCTCATTTAACCTTAATTTCTGCAAGCCCCTCTGAATGTATCTCCAAGTACAACCATAAGGTACCAGAGGGGCAAGGGTGAGTAGCAGTGATTAACTGTTAGATGCTTCATTGGTTTTAGATTTGGGGGAGCTTCTCAATGTTTTTGAGAGAAGTTTCAAAATGTATAAGAGCTTAAAAAGCTAGGTATAGTGGCACACCTGTATCATAGTACCCTGAAAGGCTGAGGAAGGAAGATCATAAGCCTGAGCCTAGACTGGGCAATTTAGAGACTCCTTGATACCTTGTCTCAAAAAATACAAAGGGTTGGAGATATAACTCAGTTGAAGACCCTGGGTTCAATCCCCAGTACGACCAACACAAATAATAATAGAGGTCAAAAACAGCCGAAGGTCTTTTCTGTTCTATTTGAGCCAAAACACACACACACACACACACACACACACACACACACAAGAAATTTCTCCAGTATATTTGTAGATGGGCAAAGCATCTACGTTGCTGTTCTCTTTTGAGGCTCAGTTGCCAATCCTGGCTCAGGCATCTATGAACTTGGAGCTCTAGCCAGTCACAGGACCCTTGGACAGCAGCGTCCTCCTCTGCCTTGTGGAGTTGTGTTGTCTGACACAGGGTCTGGCATGAGGTGAGGGTGGTGGGCGCTGTCACAAGCCTAAATGCAGGCAGGGGAAGCAGATTCTCCCTATGTAGGAATGACTTGTGGAACATACTCAGCACCCATGTTTTCACAGACCTTAGTTTACAGTTATTTCTTCAACCCTTCTGACGTAACACCTACTAGGTAGACAAATTGTAGAAACATTATGGACACGTAATGTAATCATTTGATTTAGAATATATAGTACTGTCCAAGTATATTATAAACTGTACTTTATAAAACATGCCATATGGTAGAACTCAGGAAAAGTTAAGAAACAAAGATTTTAAAATGTGGAGGTCCCTGGGAGAGACTTAAAATAATGCTTTCTAGGGCTTTATTTTAGAGCACTTTTTGTCAAAAATTAGACTAATTTATCAAGACATAACATTTGCATATCTGTAGGGGGCATGTTATGGTAAAGGAGTACATGAGTATAAGCACTCTTCCTAGTCATTTTGAAATACAGATTATTTAACCGAGTTACCATTGGCCCTCCTTATTGATCGTCTGTCCCCTATTCCATTGCATTTTCCTAAAAGATTAACTTATTAGTTTTGTAAACATGGTGCTTATCTTTGTTTCAAGCTCATTTTATTTAACATAATGACCTCTAGTTCCATCCATACTGCTGCAAAGGGCAAAATTTCATTGTTTTTTGACTGAATGTGTGTGTGTGTGTGTATGTGACATTCTCCTCATCCATTTATCCACTGATGGCCATCTGGGTTGATTCCATGGTTGAGCTGTTGTGAACACTGTGTCAATAAGCACAGGTATGCTGCTTCTTTGGTAGATGCTGTAGTAGAAATGCTGCTTCATTCTGGTGTTAATCAGTGTTTTGAGTATTCTCCATAGTGTTTTCTATCGTAGTTGTACTAATTTACATTCCCACAACATGTGAGTTCTCTTTCTCCACATGCTCTCCAGTACTTGTTATTTCTCATCTTTTTGATGACAGCCATTCTGTCTGGGGTGAGATCACAGCTCGTTGTGGTTTTGATTTGCATTTCCCTGGTGATTGGTGAGAGTGAGACTGAGCATTGTTTCATGTTTCTGTTGGCCATTCGTGTCTTTGAGAAGTGTCTGGTTAGTTAGCCTACTTTTCAATTAGATTGGGGAGTATTCACCTTTTTTAGTTCCTTATGTAACTAAAGATTTGAACCCCTTTGTCAGAGGAATAGTTTGTATTTTCTCCTATTCTGTGTAAGTTCTTTTAATCCTATTTTTCCTTCACACTGCAGGAGCCTGCCCATTTGATATAGTCCCATCTGTCTATTTTTCCTTTGTTGCTCACGCCAATAGGGACATATTGTTTCCATCAGTTATGTGGCAGTATAGAGGAGTCACAAGAGCAGAGCCTTGTATTCACATTGCATTCAGAAGAAAGTTCTAAGACTAGCTATGTGGACAATGAGATTCAAGTCCTAGGTCTCCACTTAATAACTGTGTGGCCTCAGCAGTACACTTCTCCATTTTTCTCATCTTTATAGTGAGGATAACATAGTTTTGCTCACAGGGTCATTGTGAGTTTGAAACTAGAACGGGCTGGGAGTTTAGCTCAGTGTTACTAGTGTGTCCAAGGCTTGAGTTTTGATTCACAATGGTGGGAAGGAGTGAGGGAGGGGAAGAAGGCAAAGGTTTGAGAAATAACTCCTCAGCAGGCTGTCTTTCACATTGCATGCACTGAATAAATATTAGTTTCCCACTTCAATTACACCTTTGGTTCCTGCCCTTATTCTCCCATGAAAGAAGAAGCCAAAATATGATTTTGTAACTGTAAGTCTCAAGCAAAACACTCAAGTTAGGTTGTGTTGAGCCTGTGGTGGAAGTACCTATACACCCACATGTGAAGTGGGTCCCACTGCGCTGCACCACGTAGAAACCCAAGCCTGCCGTGGAGGCCAGAGGAGCCGCGCACATAGCACAAGTCTCCTGGGCCCCCAGGGAAGCGCGCACTAAACAGGAGTGAAGGTGGTGTGGAGGACCAGGCCCATGGCAGGACCACCCTTCTGGAGCTGTGCTCACTCCCTGCTGTACCAGCTTCCTGTCATCTCAGGAAGTGGCCCTACTGTCTCCGCCCCCAGCTACCTGGGCCAGAACCCAGGTCCGAGAGAGGGACCCCTCGGAGCTTTGAGAGCTAACAGCACGCTCATGCCATGAGTTGGCCGCCACGGACCGAGGAGAACCTAGCATGCGTCTCTGTTTGCTCTTGATCCCTCTAAAGATCCATCTCCATTTTCTTTGTCCCACATCCTGTACATCTGCAGGTCCTAGGCTCCAAAGTACACACAGATCCATTCCACTGCCACCACACCTACTCTGTATGTTTGCCTGGATGCTCCTAAGCCTCTTTCCTCATCTGTGAAACTCCTCTCTAGGGTGTCTCATATCCTTTCCCCAGAGCCAGCATGATATTTCAAAGCATGAGTCAGACACTGTAGCGGACCTTCTCATTACACTGAGAATAACATAAACCCTTTCCAAACTCCAAGTCATAGCCCAAATCTATATCCCCACCAGCACCTACAGCACCCTGGAGACCCACACACTCATTCTGTGGGAGGGGAAGGCCCCCCTCAGAGGCCACCTTGACCATCATTGACAAGTAAGGGTCCTCTCCTTCAATTATACAATTATACTTTGGCCGGTTAGCCTATTTGACTTTTCAGGATTTAGTCTAATGATCTTGGCTTTGTAGTCCTGTCTTCCTGCTACAATGGAAGCCTCATGAGGCAGAGACCGTCCTGCCCACTGCTGTGGTATGCACCCTAGGACAGTGCCTGGTGTGTGTGAGGATAACCAGCCCTCTCCACAATTCCATGTTTGCAGATCCAACCACCCACACATGAGAAATATTTTTAAATTACACCTATACCTAACATACACAGATTCTTCTTGCCATTATTCTACAGACAGTAGAGGGCATTCTTTACATAGCCATTCACATTGTGTTGGCTTCTATAATCTGGAGATAATTTCAAGGATGTGGGAGGATATATAATACTTGTAGCTGTGGCATTCAAATAGATTCCATGCAAATATGCACATATCAAACTCAGGACTTCTTGCTTACCAGACAAGCTCTGTGCCGCTGAGCTGTATCCCTCATCCTGCCATGCCATTTTATGAGTGACTTGACAATCTATGGATTTGGGCATCAACAAAGATCCTGAAATCAGTCCCTGACAGTACTTAATAAATGTGAGATGAAGAACATCCGACGAATGTCCTAACACCTCATGCAAAGGGACTCCGGCAGCTTTAAAAAATCTACACCCATCCCATTATGCCTGGCTGGCAGAAGGAGTATCACTGTCCCCTGAGCTGGACTTTATCCCAGTTCTCTAACCGCTCACCTGATGTCCTTGGAATTTTAGTAATCTTTAAGTTCTTACTGTCCTGACAGTTTAGAACAGCCCATATGAGTACATGCTGGGCCATCCTCAGTGGTCATGGGCATCTGAGCTGTGCAATCTCTGTGGTTTGCATCTTGTAGAAAACCAAATAGATTATAGGAAGGGATGGGAGACGTTCCCAAAGAGCTGGCACAGGGTCTCACTATGCAGATTGGACTCAGCGATCCTCCTGTGTCAACCTCCTGAGCAGCGGGATTGTAGGCGTGCACCACCACACCTGGTTTCTATGGCTGGCACGGTACACCCAGGGTTCTGGAGTCAGAATGGAATGCCATACTGGGGATGAAACCCAGGTCTTGGCACTTGCCAGGCAGTTTTTTTTTTATTGTTTAAATTTAACAATGGTTATATTACATATTTTCATCATCAGATCAGTTTAGATTAATACATATAGGTATATAAGATTGATCAAACAATTAAACATTAACCTTTCTAAATCCACATTACTTTTTTTTTTTTTCCCCCTTCTTTTCTTTGAAAGTTGACATATTACATATTGTTCTCACAATCATTCTACAGAGTACAGTGTGTGGGCATGACCCACCTCCCTATTGATGTTGCATAGAAAAAAGAAAGAAAGAAGAAAAAAAAAAAAAGGAAAGAATATACTTCTCTTTGGACTAAGAGGAAGCAGATACATACACAGTCAAAGGTT
>PVJA010048824.1:0-13955 GCA_004027025.1 Myocastor coypus
CTTTCTTAAGCTTTTCTGGAAGTCCCCTGTCCTGAGTGTCCTTAGCTGTGTGGCTATGGCTGCCTTGATGTCTTGATTCAAGCCCCCTACCTTTCATGCTCATCTTGACTTGGGCAAGAGCTAGAAGTCACTTGGTGCAGTGTGAATAAAGTGAAGGACAAACTGTCATATTTCTCTTTGACAGAAATTGCCACCAAGGGGTGATCAAGAGATGTGATAAAATATAGCAAATATTTAAGTTAAAATATCCTGACATTGCCACTACTGCCCCTCAAATACTCAAAACCCACTCCTCCTTTGCTTTGAACACACTTCTCTCATTGTTCTTGTCTATCGTCTTTTTTTTTTTTTGTCTTTTTGAGACAGGGTCTTGCTATGCAGTTGAGACTGGCCTTGAGCTCACTTTTGTAGCCCAGGCTGGTCTCGAACTCACACCAATCCTCCTGCCTCAGCCTCCCGAGTGCTGGGATTACAGGCGTGAGCCACCATGCCCGGCTGTATCGTCTTTTACTATAATGTTAATTTTGTAAATGTATTTGGTACCGTATCTTGCTAGGCAGCTCAGACTTGCAGTAATCATCCTGTTTTCAGTCTCTTCAGAGGTGGGACTATAGGTGTGCACCACCATGCCTGGTCTCGGGGTGGCTGGCTCAGCACACCCAGGGGTGGGGCCAGCACAGCACATGCTGGGCTTGCCTAAGCAAGTGCTTAGTGTGCTGAGCCAGCTTCCTGGCCTTGCATTCCCTTATGTTAAAACAAAACAAAACAAAACCTCGGTTTCTCTGATAACACAACTCTGCTATTGATAAAGTTGTTCATCTTGACTGAAAATAATTTCACTAGGTATACCCCCTGCGCTGAAAGTTTTAAACAATTCTTTTTTTTATAATTTTTTTTATTTATTTATTTTTTTCTTGTTTCAGAACCTTTGTTTGTTTATTCACTCATTTTTATGGCTGGCTCAGCCTGCCCAGAGGGCAGGGCTGGCGCAGCATGTGGTGCCGGGGATCGAACCGTGGTCCCTGAAGCCTCCCAAGCTTTCCCAAGCAGGCGCTTTAGACCACTGAGCCATCCCGCCAGGCCCCAGTTTTAAACAATTCTAAGACAATATTTTATTATCTTGTGTTTTGAATGGTTTCTGATTAGAACTCTTATCTTGATTGTCATATATTTGATCTCGTTGCTTTTAGCATTTTGTGTACAGGGATTGTGTGTGTGTGTGTGTGTGTGTGTGTGTGTGTGTGTGTGTGTGATGGGGATTGCGTCCAGAGCCTTTTGATTCATCTACATCCCCAGTATTATTTAATACAAAAGAAAAAATAAACATATCTTAGCTTTTTAAAATTCTCTTTCCTCTCTTCTGTATCCTTCCTCTCTCTCTCCTCTTCTGTGTTCTGATTCCCTTCACACATGCAAAAGACCTTTCTTTCTGTGTCCTATTTCCTACCTTTTCTTTTGCTTTTTAAAATTATTTATACTTTTAGTTTCTCACAGAAGAGAAGCTAGGTGACATTTAAGCTTGTGTGTTTGGTTTACTTCACTTCACATTATGCTCAAAGGTGATACACTTTCTGAGACACTGAGTTGCTACATTGCTCAGGCAGGGCTTGAACTTACATTCTTCTTGCTTTGGTGTTCTGTACCATAAGCAGACAGATAATTATAGCACTGTCTGACATTCCTGGGCGCCTGAAAAATTAGCAGTGGCTTGCATCTATTTTGACCTTTGAAAAATCTGCTGTCCCCCTGCCTAAAAGCTCCACTTTCATTCTTCCCTCTCTCATCGTCATTGATTTTTTTTTTTTTTTTTTTTTTTTTTTGTAATATGTGTCACACTCAAGTTGCATCATCTCAAAATGTGTCCCTTGGATTCCCTTATGTCACCTGCCTCATTCCATGAGCACAAAAATCTCATGGGGTTGGGACCCTTGGCTGTTTTGTATTCTACTGTTCCAGCCCTAATGTGCTGCCTGGGCAATGAGGGGCTCATAAAGAGCTTTGGAATAAATGAATGAAAGAATGAACTGACTGTACATCAGCCCTGTCACAGATGCCGAAGCCCAACTTTTAGAGAATAGGAAGCTATGGCCTGGTTTGCAAGCTCTTCCCTTAAATAGGGCTGCACCATGCAGAGCTTCACCAAGTTCCTGTCTGTTCTGAGCACTGTGCCTTCCTCCTGCAGTGTACCTTTTGGAGTGCAAGTCAGGGAGTGGGAAGACCTACAGAGGCACCATGTCCAAGACCAAAAATGGCGTTCTCTGCCAAAGGTGGGATGCCACCTCCCCACACTGGCCTAAGTAAGTCTCCTTTCTTCTTTGTGTTCCCCTACTATATTTAGAATGATTATGTCACTTCTAAGCCAAACCAGAAGGTAGGAGTAAGCAGAGACAATCTTTTGGATGCAATTACAGAAAAGTTCAACTATTTAAAGCACAAAAGCAGAAAGAAGGCCATGGAGGTAGCTCTGTAGCACAAGTATCTGCCTGGCAAGTGCAAGGTTCTGAGTTCCAAGCTCTGTTCCACCAAAAAAAAAAAAAAAAGACACCAGGCAAAAATAGAAAGTAGTCTTCTCTGGTGTAGTTTCCTGGGTGTTGTAAAGCACAGAGGGGCTCTTTTTCTTTTCTTTAGTGGGTGGGAACTCTAAATAAAAGAAGAATGGGATGCCTGCCTGCCATCTTCATCAAGCACTGAGGCAGCGAGCCTCCACTTCACCTTGGACCCTGCCCACCATCATGACTGGGCCACACAGCTGCCTCAGCCCGCATCAATCCCCGAGACTCATCAACAGCCCGAGTTCCAATTGCACCCACTTTGCTGACCAGGCCTCACATGAACCAGGTAAGAATTCTCTCAGCCCACATTCATCCAATGACTCAAAAACTGCTGGAACCCTGAATCCGACCGCTGTCCCCACATGACCACCAACTGTCCCCACACTACCGACCACCATTCTGACCCACTGGGACTCGTGACAGCCAGCCACTGGACCTCTGACTCACAGGCAGGCACATCTGGAGGGCTATGAGCTTGGTGGATCCACAACCAAATTTCCCTAAGTGTTAACTGCATAAGTCCACCCAAGTGAAGAGATCACTGGTATAAAAAATGATAGAGGGCCAGGAAAATAGCTCAGTGGAATAAGTGGAAGAAAATGGGAATCATACAGATAAAATCTCTGAAGCATTGGCATCAGAGGTGGACAGGCAAGTGCAGAAATATATGGAGCCACTCAGATCAGATATAACATGTGAAGTAAAAAGACAAATGCATGAATTAATAGACTCTGAAGTGAAAAAACAACTAGAGGAACATATAGAGGAAACCAGGGCAGAAATAACCTCTGAAGTTAAAAAAGACCTCTCTAAATTAGCATCTATAGTAAGTTAACAACTACAGAAAGATAGAAAAGAGAACAGAGCAGAAATAATCTCTGCACTAGAGAGAGAAAGGATAACTATAATGACAGACTTCAATACTACTAAAGAAGACATTGATAAAAAAAAATTAGAGGAGAATAGAAAAATGATGGATTCCCTGATTGAGCAATAATGGAAGAAATAGATTGCATGAAACAGTTTCAAAGAGATATACAAGAAAATAAAATCTCAATCACAAGTTGGCAAAACCATATGAACGAAAGTGAAAATAGAGTCTCATACACTGAAGACGCAGTCGCAGCTAGTGAAATTAAGAAAGGATCTCTTAAAAACAACTAGGATGCAGTAAAAAAATAATTCGACATCTGCAAGATGATGCAAAAATGAACAAAGTGATATTAATAGGAATCAGTGAGAAAGAAGGAGTTGACACAAATGATATAAAAAGCATTAGGGCAGAAGTAATAGCAGAAAACTTCCCAAATATCAGAAAACAATCAGACATTCAGGTCACTGAAGCATACCTGATAAAAGCCATCTATGACCATTCAACAGCTAACATAATTCTAAATGGGGAAAAACTGAAGCCTTTTAATCTCAAATCTGGCACAGGAAAAGGATTACCTCTGTCACCATTCCTATTCAATATACTTCTGGAATCATTAGCTGCAGCTGTTAGACAAGAGAGAAATAAAAGAATAAGAATAGGTAAAGAAGAAGTAAAACGATCACTATTCGGAGATGACATGGTGATCTACTTGGAAGACCCAAAAAGCTCCACCAAAAAGGCACTAGAATTAATACCATAGTAGGTGGCAAAGTCAACACACAAAAGTCAGTAGCCTACATGTATAAATATGCCATAATCTCCCTAGTGTAATTACTCTAAAGAAGAAATAAAAATGGAAGGGAATAACACAGCTGAATGGAAATCAACTAAAGAAGTGACTGGAAGCAGAAAAGACAAGAAACATAGCAGGAGCAAAACCATGCACTTACGCAGGATGAATCAGATATTGGTCTTAACAAATTTCAAGAGAGTTTTCACATTGATGATAGCAACATGCAACACTAACAGATTGCATGGAATGCCTGTCATTCTGTTCTTTTAGATGTGTATTGTTTCTAAATTAAACTCAGTTGCTGTTATACTCTCTGTCAAGCAAATGGTTGGTTAACAAAAAAAAACAAAAACAAAAACAAAAAAAGGGTATTAATTGAGAGTATGCAAAATTTCACATACTTGACAGGTATCTTTTTTTTATCGCGGGGTGGGGTTTAGAAGTCATGACCTTGTACTTGCCCAGCAGGCACTTGTGCCATGCAGCTATCTCCCCAGCCCCTGGGCTACAATTTTGTACATCCTTGGATTTCTAAATATCTGCATAAAAATGTGTAACTACTTTTATCACATTCTATAGAGATTTATCAGAATATCAATGATTGATGGAACATATCAATTTCAAGAATTGTTTTATATTCAGAAAGACAGTGATGTTAAGCTCAATTGCCTATGTTATACAGTAATAGAATGACGAAGCTTCTCTGTTGGAGGGTTGAGAATGTAAGTTAACGGACCAAAAATTGGAGAAAAAGAAGGGATACCAGGATAGCAAACGTTTTAGCCCTAGCCCTTCAAGGTCAGTGAGAACTCAAGACATAGGAGAACCTGTGCTGTAAAATCCTATAACTCAGTGGTGTCCCTAATTTTCTGGTCAAAGAGATTATGGGACCTCAGAGGAAAAGGATAAATGTAGCATGCCTAAGGAGAGTCACCTAGAAAAAAGAACATTCTCTCAGGCTTTCACAGAAAGCAAACTGGTCAAGCAATGGCTGTGACTCATGCTGATGGCTGACACTGACAACGGTTCTACAAAGCACTCTACATGGTTCCAAATTTAATACAGTTCAGTGTTGACTTTGGAATATACAAAAAGTGAATGTTTTGTTGTACATGTCTTGCTTTGACTTCCCCTTGGTCACCCAGCATAAAAGCTTAATTACATGGCATAAAACACTGAGCTAGATTAGTATGATGAGCTGTAAGAGGCTTAAATCAATGCCTCTAACATTGCCCGTTTCACTTGTAAACCCAATGTAATTATGGAACATTGGACTATGTATACAACTACTTCCACTCAGTTCAAAGCAAAGAAATTTTTTTCTTTTTTCTTTCCTCATTAATATAGATTAGAAAATTTATCATGTCTACCCTGTGGGCTCTGTATAACAACTATGAGGACAACAATATACAATGTGTCGATTATTGTGAATATATTATTAACCTGTTTCAAATCTATCAAATTGTTATTTCTTATTATAAGTAATAAAAATAAATAAATAAATAAAGAAGAAGAAGAATGAAACTTATGGATTTGAGGCTGAGCCTGCGAACACACTGAAGACAGCTATGCTTAGGGTGGGCCATGTCTCCATCCAATACAACCAGCTGGAACTTGGATATGTTGTTCCCCTCAGCACTGGAGGGCAAATGAATGCATACAGTCTGAGAATGAAAAGGCACTATGAAGGACATATATAATTTGTAAGTTGCTTAGTACTTTAGTGTTTGTGGCACATCCCCCAGTTTGATGTTGGGTGGCATTAAGTTCTCTGTGACCATTCTTATCAAACAATATTTCAGGATCTGAGAGTGGGCCAAATAGCTCAGTGGATTAAACTGCCTGCAAGCAGGTGCAGGGGCCAGTGGTTCAATCACTCCGCTTACTGTGCCAGCCTTGTCCCTGAGGTGCCCTGACAGGGCAACTGAGACCAGTTATGGTGGCGCATGCCTGTAATCTCAGCTCTTATGAGGCTGTAAACAGGCGAATCACTACGAGTCCGATCTAGTAGTGAATTCTAGAGGAATACAGGGCCTGTTACACTGCCCCACTCCAAATGAATTGCCTTTGTTGCCTCCCAGTGAGATGAGCAGACTTGAAAGTGCCAACTAGGGAAAGTAAAATGATTTGATCAAAAGCCCAAAACAAAACTCTGAAGGCACAATTATAACCTACACCTGCCTATCTGAGAAAAATGAGTTCACCAAAGCAGGTGCATAGAATACTGGAAAGAGAACCTGCCTTTTAGACCTCAGATTTTGGTGCTCTTTAATCTGATTGATTACTTCAAGGTGGCAATGTATCTCTAGAAATGTATAATGAATGCAGGCTGCACTTCACAGAAAACAACCACTTTCAAATTTGTGACCAGCTACTTACTAGTCACTGGAGTTTAGATGCCTTGTGTTTTATTTATGTCATCACATTCAGTGTTCTTATCTCCAAAATAAAGATAATTATACTATCCTGACAGGTTGTTCTTTTTTGTTTGTTTGTTTGTTTGTTTGTTTGTTTCTGTACTACAAGGCTTCAGTACTGAACTGTATCACCAGTCCTTTTTGTTTTTTTATTTTGAGATAGGGCTTCACTAATTTGCTAAGTTGACCAGGCTAGGCTTGATGGTCTTGATGCCTAAGATTTTTCTCTTTTTACAACTAAGTGAGAGAATGTCCAGAAAGGTATTAGTGTAATGCACTAATTTGATGTCGGCTACTTGTACTACATAAAGAGAAGACCCACTGATCAAGGGGTGTATTTGGAACAAATCAGGAATTCCACAAACATCTGGGACCTTAATTTGACTGCTTGTGAAGTACAAATACTTTGGCTTTATTTCCAACCTTTGGCTGTAGATACAGTAATGATGGTGATGAGAGCTACTGTACCTAACTCAGTCTTCCCATAGAGGAAAGAGAAATTTGACGACTCAAGCGCCACAGCCAGTGGCCAAGATTCATTCGGATGTAAGGAATTTAACCTTGCTAGCAGTCTGCTGAGTTGTAGGATACTGCTAACATGTTCCTTTTCTGCTCTTCACAGCTATTACCCTGATAAATACCCTGACAAGTGGCTGGAGGAGAACTACTGTAGGAACCCAGACAATGATGAACGGGGGCCCTGGTGTTACACTACAGACCCTGACGAGAGATATGACTACTGCAACATCCCTGAATGTGAAGGTTGGAAGGGGCGCGAACACCTTTTCCTGTCTGCCGGTTACATGGAGACTAACTTGTTGTAAAGCTATTTTTCGAAAGTTTGATACTAAACCTCAGTTAGTGCTGGGCGTGGCCCAGCCGAGCAATGTGCTCACAGTTTAGTGGGAGACTGCAGAAGTTTGCTCAGCCTCCAAGTGTTAACATAGATTTATATTAAAATATTACTTCAGTAGGGGCCCGGCGGGATGGCTCAGTGGTCTAAAGGGCCTTGGGGAAGCTTGGGTGGCTTCAGTGACCGCGGTTCAATCCCTGGCACCACATGCTGCACCAGCCCTACCCTCGGGGCAGGCTGAGCCGGCCATAAAAATGAGTGAATAAACAAACAAAGGTTCTGAAACAAGAAAAAAAATAAATAAATAAATAAAATAAAAAATTCTTTAAAAAAAATATTACTTCAGTAAGCACAGATATAAGCTAGAGCCAAAGCCTACTCAAAGCACTCTGAAACTCCAAACAGATTTATAATTAAACAGATAACTTAAAGAATGTAATTAATATCACTTAACTAACCAATATAATTTGGATGATTTTGTTGATCAGTTGAAATCAACCAGTGTACTAGTTTTTTTTTTAATGTGTTAATCTTGTATCATTTTCTAAAAATTTAATTTTACTTTGAAAAGTAAAAACAAAGCAAGAGCCAAAATCAGAAACAAACAAAGGAATGGCAACATACAACAGTACATATGTTACAGATTTTCAAACTAAGAATAGCTGATGAACAATGGTTGGTATATTAGCTATTTTATAGTTGAATCTGTTGCTCAGATTAGCAAGTATCATTATGTGGGATTGGACACATGGTTGGATACTACCACTTGCTCACAGGAAACCATAAGTTTTTGTTTTTTTCCCTTTTTTAAAACTTTTTTTTAGGTTTGCTTTAAAGAGAGCATAGGAATAATTGATCTGACATCAGAAATAGCACACATTTAAAAGACCAAGAAGTAGGGTAGCCAAGCACGGTTTTCTGTTGCACATTGCTGTCCTTGGTGCAGTTGCTTAGCTTGCACTTATCAGCACAGTTAGTCAAGGTGAAAATTCTACATGTAGTACACTACTTTTTACATCAGCAGTCCTTTATTTAGATGGACCAATCCATTTGCAAATGTACTTCAAAGCTTGATGTTAAAAAATTAGACTGGATGTAATTCATTTCATATTTCTGGATACATTTTTTAATCAAGAGGAATAGATTGAGCTGAGAGTTATGCAATAATGTACACATTATACCTTGTGACAACCCTGTCATTCATTCATTGTCTTTGGCCATTGGAACATGAGGATCCTTTCCTTGGCCATGACATCTCAGGTTGTGTGGACACACATTGAGGACATATTGCCCTGAAGTACCATCAAGGCATGATATTTATATCACGTCTGTATCTACGTTGTGAATCGCTTGGCCTAACTATATGGCTTCAATAACTCCAAATTAAACCTTCAGTTATAAAGTTAATTAGATAACAGGGCTGGGGAGATAGCTCAGTAGGTAAGCACTTGTCTAGCCAGCACAGGGGCCTGAGTTCAATCCCTGGTTATACAAAACAAAACAAAAAAATAAAACAAAATAAAATCAAAAAAGCAATGATGTCATACTTCTAGACAATAAATATATATACAAAAGAGTAATGTTGACTATTTCTGTGAATTCCAGTGAGGTCTTGTGCTCAACAAGGTTCAAATTACCAAGACAGTTCTGTTTATTAGTGAGTTGTCAGGAAATCAGAAAAATTTTATAGACTGTTTAAAGATTGGTATTGAAATTCAGGCACCCCATACTTAAAATTTATAATGGAGAACTCATAGACTGCTGATAATATGTGTACACTCCCTGCCTCCTGATCTGTGACTCTCTCAGTTTGGTTATGATTATCATGATTGAAGTGTTATCAGACAAACATGCTAACTGTACCAACTGGAAAAGAGTACGACATTTTGGGTTGTATTGGAGCATTCTCAGTCTTATTGACAATTTCAGGGCCAAGTGATTGGGAATTACATATGAATCTGGTGATAAGAAGTATTTGCTTTCTTCACCTCTTCTCTCCTTTTCTCTAATGACCAGATGAATGTATGCATTGCCTTGGAGAAAATTACATGGGCAAAATTTCCAAGACCATGTCTGGACTTGAATGCCAGGCCTGGGCCTCTCAGACTCCTCATGCTCATACATTTATTCCTTCCAAGTAAGTCTCAATGTTCAAGAGTCTGTGGCTCTATACTACATTTACTGTTGCTTAGATATCTTACATGTCTTAGAAAATGAACATCATAGTTTTCAATTTCAAGGCTGTCAATATACCCATGTGGCTGACAGTGAGGTATATATTCTTGATACTCAAAATATGGTTCAGGGACCAGTAGAAGGAAGATCATTTCAGAATATACTAGGAATGCAGAATCCCAGGCCCTCTAAATTAAATTAACATTGGAACTATATCTGGAGCTGATTTACACACACATTAAAATTTAAGAGACACATGTATCAGCCTTGAATATGTCCCAAATAGTTTCCTCTTCATGTCTTTCCTTTCATTCTGTACCAGTGAGATTCAAGGCTTCATAGCCTACAATCCACAGGTGATCATCATGGGTCTTGTGAGTGATCATTCATGGGTTGATGCTGGAGCATTTTTCTGAGGCAAGGTTTCCAAACTTCCTCCAAACTCTCTTTAGCAATCATGCATTTCGATAGGAACAGAATTCTCCCCTGTAGAAAGTAATGGTGAGAAGTCTGTTTAACCCAAATTGCACTGGAAAACACCTGGCCTTTATAGTTGTCCTGCTCTTTCTCTATGATGGCTATATAGAACTGTCACAGTTCTGAGAACTTTGATAAAGAGGCTAAGCCACAGGTTCCCTATATGGAAAACAATGCCACTGAATTTTTACATTTCCCATTCCAAATCCCTTACAACACAGCTATTGCCGTTGCTCTTCAAAAATAAAACTAGGAGAAGCCTCAAGGCCTACAATGGGGCAAACTCAACTCAGGAGACTGAAAGGAAAAGAGACTGATTAAAGAACAGCTGGTGTGTTGGGGACAGACAAAAAAAAAAAAAAAAAAAAAAAAAATACAGTGGCTGGTGTGAAGCTCAGTAGAATAAGCTCTTGTCTGGCAAGTGAAAGGGCCTGAGTTCAATCCCCAGTTCCACCAAAAAAGAAAAGAAAAAAACAAAGAAGAGCAACATCTGGTGGTTCTGTTTATCTTAAGCACTTGGTCAGTCTCACAGAGGTGGTGAAGGAGGCCTGAAGGGATAGCACGGCATGGATACCAGGTGCAGCCTCAGGTACCTGCATGACTTCAGCTCCTCACTCTTCTTTCCTCTGAGCTGCAAGTAGCAAAAGCTGAGTCTAGCAGACCAGATACCAAGACACCAACTTCCTAGCTGTACTAAAACCTGCCTGAAGGCATTGAGCACCTTAGGTTTTAAAGCTGCTATTATTTGCAGCTAAGTAACTGGAGTTGGTGTAAATACATCTTCTAGTTGGTGAAAATAGGAAGGTTTCTGATAGGTTCTCGCCTCAGCAGACAAACAGGCAGAAGGAAAAATGGAAAGGGGATTCATTTTCTTTGAGGACATGGGAGAGAATGTGGGGAAGGATTAGTGTCTTAGTTACTTTTCTGTCATTACTGGGACAAATACCGACACTCAAAATGAAGGAAGGAAAGGTTTATTTAGCTCACAGTTACTGGAGGTTTCAATCCATATTCGGCTGGCCCAAGGCTGAGTGGAACAGAGCAGAGAGCATCCAGTTTATGGCAGTGAAACAGCAACAAAATGGTGGCAGAGGCAGCAAATCAATCAGGGAAGTAGAGCAACAGCAACAGCTTTTGTCTGTCTCTCTGTCTGTCTTTATATTCCTATCAGGCCCTCTTCCTTAGGATATCTGCCCTAGACAACACCCATAGTCCCAACCCTACTCAGACTGATAATCCCATCAGTACTAAAACACATAATGCCAGTGACTCATGAGTCAAGTCTCAATCTATAGAAGTCCCTGCTCAGTGACTTCATGAGGCTTTGGGAGGACAACTAGACATGAACCATAACAATTTGAAATTGTTTTTCCCTCCATTACACAAATAGAGGCTGAGACGTGTATAGCATTTTCCTTGGGCTAGAGATTGGCAGGGATGTTTAGCTACACCTGAGAGAGCTGACTGGAGGTCTACCCTGAGGGGTCGGGATAGGTAAAAGTAAATCATGCCCTGGGCTAAGTTGGAGAAGAAGGGGGCATGTGGTCTTTTGTTTTAAGGGCATTGGCCATATTAGATGACCATATAATGATTTTAGCAATTTACACTTGGGGCAGAACCTATTAGTTCAGTAACTAATCCTCTTCAGTCATGTTTTTCACAATGTGTAGAAAAGTGGTCCTTGTGATTCTAATTCTTTCTGTCTAAATTACCATCATCTTGGAGATTACCATACATTGGAAGATAGCATTGTCCATTTACTTCCTCAGAATCAGGTTATTATCATCCCTTAGTTACTGCTGACTGATTAGGCCCAAAATAGATAGTCATAGCTTAAATAAATGAGGAAAAATGGCGTGCATTTTGGGTTCTGGAAGGATCAAAAGCCTACTCACAGAATTCAACATTCTCTAAGGTTAAATCAGAGAATTTATTTTATTATGTTACGAAAAAAGGGGAGGAAATTTGAAGAAGATGCAGGCATTTGGATGGGACTCAGGGATTCCCTTAAGGACTTCTCCAAGTGAAACCTATGTTAAGTTAGAGAGGGTTGTGTTATCTCAGGGAAGGCCTTCACCATGGAGATGCCTGAAGCTGCAGTCGTTATCTCATTAGCCCACCCAAAAGGGCAGCCAGTTAAACACATTAGAAAAAGGAGTAAACAGTAGTAAGTAAAACTCATGTCAATTATAATAAGCCAGTACATGGCAATTATAACCATCAAAGTAAATGGACTCAATTTCCCAATTAAAAGAAATAGACTGCCAAATGAATAAGGAAACAATACTCAACCATGTTCTCTATACTAGAAATACACTTACCTCATCAAGAAACTCATAGTCTAAAGGAGAAAGGATGGAAAACAATACTGCATGCCCCAGTACACTGATCTAATTAAACTTAGAGCTGGGTATCCTTAACTGTAGCCTTGTCTTGCCCTTCCAAGGTTTTACTGCCATTACGGGCTGTCAGTTCCAGACAATGGGAGCCTAGGTTTGGAGCAGACTTATAAGTAAATATCAAAGCCAACTGGTGAATATAAGTCCTACTCAGAGCCACTTCATAGGGTCTCCATCCCTCAGTGGCTAAGTGTGCCTACACAGAGCAAATGCTCCTCATTTACTTGTTTTCTAAGATTCGCATCCAGGAATGTAAATGTGTTAAGCCATCTAAATCTGTCCTGTCTGTTCAGACACCCAAACAAGAACTTGAAGATGAATTATTGTCGCAACCCTAATGGGGAGGTCCGCCCGTGGTGTTACACCACTGACCCCAATGTTCAGTGGGAATACTGTGACATTCCCCGCTGCAGTAAGTACAGCTCAGACTTGGTGCTCTGGGACCCCAACCTGCTCTCATTTGAGATGCAAGAAGAAATCATATACAGTAGGAAAAGAGAGCTGAGGAGAAGATGAAAGGGCGGCCTTGCAAAAATCCCATGCAGGAAACTATTTATTAATATGAAATGTGAATGAAAACTATTCTGACTAATGAAAATTTTAAATAATTTGTTATGATAGATCTTTAACTTTGCATTTTTTTTAATCTTGAAGTTCTTAAAGACTCTCTAGGGTTAAAACAGTTTGATTTTCGTCTTCTCCTCCTCTACTCTCTTCCTTTACTGTTTGCCAAACTGGAGAAGCTGTAGTTCTTCCCACTTTCTGATGTAGTTTCTGAAGTCCTCTCGCATTAACATGGTTAGTTTTGGTAACCTTGCTGCCTCATTGTCTTGAATCAGCTCCAAGCTGCTACCTTTTGTGGTTAGTTTGATACTGGGGAAAATCCAAAAATTACCTGACGCAACATCTTCTCAATGAAATGGGTAAGGACATAATACAGTGTCCTTACAAGCATACCTACCTTCCCATTGGCAGGCACTGAGTGGCATCCTTCACTGTTTTTCAATTATACATCATAAAATGTATTAGGAAAGCTGACTCCCACAACTGCTTCAGAAACTGACAAGGTCAATCAGATCAGTAGGGTATGAGTCAAAATTTATATTCACAGAAATCAAATTTTCAAAAATTTGATTTTTGAAAATTCCTTTTGTCTTTTTATTTTCCCCTGCAAGGATGTCTTGGCTTCCAGTAGAACCTAGTTGCTTGAAGATATTTTTGCTTCTTTCCAGGGCCTCTTTCTCAGTTGTGTCACCTTGTGAAAGGCTGGTGCATTCTGTTACGCTTATCAGTGAGCAATGAGTTCTTCATAGAAGAGCTTAGACCACTGACACCCACGAGATTCTGAGGCGGGCAGAGGACCCATGTTGTGACTCACCATATGTGACAAACTGAGCCAAGGGGCCTTCGAAACA
>PVJA010048825.1:0-14020 GCA_004027025.1 Myocastor coypus
CTCTCTCTCTCTCTCTCTCTCTCTCTCTCTCTCTCTCTCTCTCTCCCTTGTCTTCTCGTCTTTCAAGTTAGGGGCTCTTGAATGCACCCCACACTCTGCAGGGATCTGTAGCCAGGCAAAAGTGATTAAGTCCCCCCACCCATCAAGTGGGGAGGAGTAGGTGAAGAGATGAAATCATCTTGTGTGCTGACCCTCCAGTCCAGGGCTGGCCAGTCTCAGGGCCTGGGGCCTCCACAAAGACCCAAGTGGGTGGGCAGCTGCCCGCAGGCAGTTGAAGGGGAATAAGACAGCGGCCAGAAGCCTTGCTGGGACAACAACAGCCAACCCCCTCTCCACCCTCCAGAGCTGGTAAACCACACCCAGCCCCAGAGCAGGTACCTGGGAGAGGGAGGGTCTCCGACCCTGAGCTATATGAAAGACCTCAGAAAGCATGGTTCTCAGCTGTCCCCGTGGGACAAGAAACAATGAGTGGCAGCTGAAGTGGACCCTACTGAAGTGGTAAGGGACTGCATATGTGCTGTGTGGAAGTGTCCAGGGGCTTCAAAGAAGGCCAGCTGCAGTCCCTGACCTCCACAGGATGAGTCCCTCTGCTGTTGGTCTGGTCCCTTGGGGATAACACTCTTTGTTTTTTTTTTCCTTGCCTATGTCAGGATGTTTTAAGTTCCGTCAGTGGGATAGAAACCTAAAGAACCACCACAAAAATCTTAGAACTGAACGGGGTGACAGACCAGCTTCCTGTACCGTGTTCTCTTGACCTGAGGCAAATAAGTCAGAACCACTCCCTTAAGACTGTGTCTCCCTCACCCTGGAATGGGGTTGTGGAGACCCAAGATAGGCCCCAGCGTTTTCTCAATTTCTCATATGCCAGTTCCAAACTAGCCTGACAGGGGCACAGCAGGATGGCTCAGTGGTCTAAAGCACCTGTTTAGGAAAGATTGGGCAGCTGCAGGGACTGTGGTTCGATCCCCGGCACCACATGCTGCACCAGCCCTGCCCTCAGGGCAGGCTCAGCTGACCAAAAGTTCTGAAACAAGAAAAAATAAATAAATAAATAATTCTTTCAAAAAAAAAAAAGCCGGGCGTGATGGCTCACGCCTATAATCCCAGCACTCGGGAGGCTGAGGCAGGAGGATCGATGCAAGTTCGAGACCAGCCTGGGCTACAAAAGTGAGCTCAAGGCCAGCCTGAACTGCATAGCGAGACCCTGTCTCAAAAAGACAAAAAAAAAAAAAAAACTAGCCTGACAGAGAAGCAACGGGGACCTCATGCTCTTAAATGCAGAAATTCCCTGAAGTGTAAGACATCCTTCTCTGCAATGATTCTTTGAATTATTTATGCCTATTCATATGACATGCAGTTGTATGTCTACCCAGCATGCTACACACACATGCACACACATTCCAATACATGCACACATGCTCATGCATGCACATACATGTGAGACTACCTTGTCAGAAAAAGGAGCAACTACTGCTTTTATACCCTAAGCAGGTAAGGGTTGGCCCCACCAGGCAATTTTCCGCCCCTCCTTTGGGTCCTTGCTAGGAGGGCTGCATGTATCAGACTCCCTATCCCCAGGGGAGACTGGTAGGGAAAGGATTGGCTTCCCAAGGCCATGTGGTCCCTGACACTCCCAGAGCCTGGAATACTTTCCCAGCCACACTAGCCAAATATCTCGGGTGCTCCCGTCCTGCAGGCCTGAAAACCCCATCCTTGACTTTTCTGTGTACCTAAGGCTCAGAAACCCAACCGCATCTACGCTGTTTGTAATTTCCATAATTATTTCCTTTTTTTAACCTGAGCATTTGACACGTTCCTTTTGGAAATGTCAACCTGTCTTTTACTACAGTGAGGGAAAGAAGGTCGGTCTGTGCTTGGCCCATCTTAGAGAGGAGCACACACACCTGGAGGCCAGCAGGGGCAGGTGAAGCTGAGGATGGAGGGTAGGAAGCCCAGGAGGTAGGAAGCTCTCGGCAGGCCCTGGCTCCTGCAGGTTCTCCTCCCATAGCCCATCTCTGCTCACCCTAGCAGGCACGGTGTCTACTCCTGGCCACCGGACTCCCACTTGCCCCCTGCAGGAGCCTTCTCTGGCCCACCTCCCAGTCGGTGCTAGCAACTATTAGCTTCCCTACTCACCTCCTGGAACTGACTGTCTTCTCTCTCCTGAGAGCTGCTGCTAAGGCTGTCACAGCTAGATGTGATTTTCTAACCCACAAAGATATTTTAAGAAAGCTGGTATTGAACAAGGGGGACTATTTCCACTGCAGCCCCATAGATCTCCAGGTAATAGCTGTGTGTTTTTTAAGAGTTGCTTTGTTTCCGTTTTGGTGCTGGGGACTAAACTTGGTCCTCCTGTATTTGATAAGCACCCACTGTACCACTAAGCCCCACCTCCAGCCAGTGTCTGAGCCAGGGAAAATCCCAGGACAACACTGTGGGTCAAGCGGCTTGAGCCCCTCAACCAGCAGCCTTTGGGGAAGCGGGGGTCCTCCAAGTCTGCAGCCCCTTCCTCCCTAAGCATTTGTGTCTTCCACACTTACTGCTCAAATGGCTGGGGACAATTACTTTGACCTCTATGGATCCCAACTCTCTCACCCTATAGAATTTAGTTTCTTTTCCACATGTTGATTCTGTGATAGAAATTTCAAGACAATTCAGTGAGGGAAAGCCTATGGCCAAAGAGCACTGAGCCGTCGACCCTCACCACAACACTAGTAGATCACAGCCACACCATCCACATGCCATTTGGGGCCCTCCGCCATGGGGTCTTTTCCTGCTCCTCTTATCAGCAAGCCCTGAACATCTGTCCATGGGGAGAGGGGTGGGGATGGCCTCAGTTAGCCCAACCCAAGTGCTAGTACACAGCCAAGCAGCCCCAGTGGGTGAGAAGACACTCCCAGGGTGCAGCAGGAGGAGCCCCTCTCTATAAGCCACAAGTCAGACTCTCCACAGGGCCCAGCTTCAGCTCCATGAAAGCTGCTCCCTGACCCGACAGCCCCTGAAGGCCTCTGGTGGCCTCCCTCCCCTCACTCAGAGGAGAGAGGCCTGCTCATTACCTGAGGCAGGACCCAGACCTGTGGGGAACTGATAAAGAAACAGCCAGCCTAGGTTGCTACTATATGGTTTCAACAAACCACTGGCCAGGCCAATTTGGAGAGGAAGGGGTGGTAGCTGAACAACACAGAGCAGAGGAGGCCGGGCAGGACTTCCCTGGGCCCAGCCCCAGCTCTCTCCCTCTTGCCAGGGTGACCAGAAGAGTTATCTGGGGAAAGTGATTACTTGGACCCTGTTGGGTCCTGTCCTCCTCCCTTGAAAGGGACTGCAGTCATCAGGAGACGCTCTGGGCTCCAGTCCCTGACCCTCCCCCTGGGGCCCTGCCTCTCAGCTCCTGTCCCCACTAGACCTAACCCCAGTCCTGGACAATGTTGGGCCCCTAACCAGGAAAGTCAAAGACTGCAGGGCTGGGCAGGGCTAGGGTGCGCACAGCTATACAGGGAGTCAGAGGTTGCAACTCAAGCCCCTCCAGCCCCGTGCCCCCTCTCATGCTCCAGCAAGGCCTCTCATCCTCTTCTCAAGGCTCCTCCTGCACCCCACAAGCACCTCAGAGAAAGAGGGGGCAGAGGTTGCCCCAGGAAGGGTGGAAAGGGGGCCAGGACACAGTTAGGTGTTGGCAGAATCAATTAAGAGCCAGGCTAATCACCATCATTAAGACTATAAAACCCCACACCTAGGGCCCGCAGGGCTCTCTGACATGGCTCGGGGCCCCGAGCTGGGGCACAGACCCAGAGGCCCGGCTCCAGTCCCTTTCATCTAAGCATCTCCCAGTCCTGCACAAACAGTAATTAGCTCCCGCCCCCAGGAGCACCTCATTATCCCACAGACACCAAGCGGAGGAGAGGAGAGGAGGGAGGGAAGGGAGAGGCAGAGGGAAACTGAGGCCAAAGAAACTGCCTAGAGCTTGTGGGCTCAGCGAGGTGGCCCAGCCCCTCCTGCCCTGCTGTCCCTGCTGGTTATCCAGATGGCCATTGGCCTAAGGTGCTAAAGGCTCTAAAGACAGCAGATGCCCCTGCTGAAAGGATGGGTGACCAACAAGCCCCTGAGGAGAGTGTGGCCCTGCCCCCACTTGTGCCCAGTCTTGGTGTACAGATATGGCCAGGGGGCAGCCATTTGGGAAAGGTCCACTCAGGATCCTCAGAAGTCAAGCGTCTGCCCGCCACCTCCAGGCCACCCTCAGACGCCCTGTCTCTACGTCATCCTGTCAAGGCCCTGAGTTGCTAATACCCTTGCAAAGCCCATAGCCTGTCTCCCAGGAGCAGCCATGACCACCACCACCCCCATCCTCCCACAAGGAGACGAGCTCAGGGGACCCACGGGGACCAAAGAGCAGGCGCTCGGCCTTCGTTGCCTCAGAGGTGAAATGGTCTCTCGTTTCTCATTTCAGGGTCCCGACCTGCAGAGAGGGAAGATTAAAGGCCAGGAGTTATCAGGTGAGTAAAGGCCTCCCAGAACCACTTCCCCAGCCAGGGTTCAGTGACAGTCCTGGGAATCACAGGGACACAGCTTCAGGGTGTAGCCTTGCAGCCCCCGAGGTCATCTGTGTGCTCTTGATATCATCTCTTCAACCGTCCTGCAAAGTTGCTAATGCCCAGGTCTCCACTCTAAAGAAAATGAAATGAGGGCTGGGGAGATAGCTCAGCAGTCTAAGCTCCTGCCCAGATAGCCCAAGGACCCACATTGGATTCCCAGTACCGCGTGCTGTGCAGGCCCTGAGCCAAGCCAACTTCGAAGCTGGGCACGGCAGTGCACACCTGTAATCCCAGCACTGGGGAGGCTGAGACAGGAGGATTACTGTGAGTCTGAGCTGTGCCCTGAGACCTGGTATCAAATAAATAAAATAAAATGAAATAAAAAAAATGGTTTAAAAAAGAAAATGAACTGGGGCACAGGTGGATCTGCCCCTTGTCACACAGCTAGTAAAGGACGGAGTCAGAGTACTGGGATCTGTCCGACTGGAGAGCCCTGGTCACCTCTGAGGACCCGCCCTGCACCCTTCCCTGCCAGGCCCCCACTCCCAAGGTGTCCCCTGGGCACCACTGAGAGAGGATGCTGGAGGTGGTGGCTGATAAATGACTCTGAGAAATGGTCTCATGGACTGTGGAGCCACACTGCCTTGAGTGCCTCGTAGGCCTGGGTTTAAATCTCAGCTCTACCACTTCCTGGGGTCCTATCAACCTCTCAGAGCTCCAGATTCCTCAGTCAGAAAAATAGAGTTCATGCCCATATTGCCAAGGTACAGAGACACAGAGCCTGGCCAGAGAAGCTTCCAAAGTATATGCACCCTCCAGAACCCTAAGCTTCTAGAGATTTCTAGTGGGGGCTTCTTCAAGAAAGCCCTCCTGGAAGTGGCAAAGTCTATACTTTCCCTGAGAATAAATCAAAAATGCTAGAAAAGCAGTGGATTCTAAAACAGAATTTTGGTCACCAGCCTTTGGCAGTGTGGAACGTGCCAACCTCAGGGGCACCTGGCCACCCCTGTGCCCACCAGCCTGGCCAGAAGCTGCCCTGTCACACTGGTCTTCCACACACCTCAGCACACGAGGAGATTCTGGAGAGTCCTCCGCTTCCTCCACGCTAGCGGCATGTGTGAAGACACAGATTTGTTCAAATCCACCCCCAGGGACACAGAGCCTCTAGTGTAGCCCCAGCACTGACACACTTGTTCTTCCCATATGCACACCTGCCACTGTGAGGACCCCAAGCCATACAAACTCACAGCTCTGGCACCATTCCTGTTCTCTCTGAACAGACACACACACACACACACACACACACACACACACACACACACACACTCCGATCTGCGATGGGAAAGATGAACAGTCAGGAATTCCCCTGGCTGTTGGCAGGCTGGAGGCCCCCGTGGCCGGAAGTGCACAAAGAAGAATGCTTCCAACAGCGCCAAACAGTCAGTTGCTCTTTTGTTTAATGATCAGGAGAGGAAAGGAGGGGGGTGGCCAAAAAGTACCAAGGCTCCCTCCCACCAGCGAGCTCATGCGAAAATGCCTTCCCCACTCACCCCAGGATGATTCTTGGCTCCAGCCAAACTCTCCTCCTTGGAAAGAGAGAGGGACAAAGGGCAGGGGGATGAGGAGAGGCAGCACACTCTTGGAAAGAGGCCCAGCTGGGAAGACCTCGCCCAGGCCAGCAAAACCTGGGTCCCTGCCCAGACTTGGGGGATGCAAGAAAGATATGATCACCCCACTTTTTCTCCCCCATAGAAGCCAGTATCCCAGAGGCAGAGTGAAACAGAGGGAGAGGGGACTTCGCCCAGGGCCCCAAATGCCCAGCTCCTACAGTGCCTATGATCAAACCTTTGAACCTAGTCCCACCCACCCCCATAACCACTTCCAGATCCTCCAGACCCAGCCAAGAAACTGGCTTCTTTGGGGATTGACTTCACAAGGAAATGCTGAAAAAATAAATAAAAATCCACACCAAACACATTCAAAAGGGAAGATGGGTTTCTCCTGAGGCAGGAAATCCATCAGGATAGACAACACCAGCATCTACTGGCCCAAAGGCCTGGGAGCTGGGCCAGCACCCCAGACCTTCAGCCAGCACAGTGTTTCCTTAGGACCCCCTCCTGCCTTCCCCCACTTAACCCTCCCCCATATTTACATAAAGGGAGATACTGAAAGCAAAAGCCTGCCAAACATGAGTCCTAGAGCTTACAGGGAAGATGCCTTCCCCTGGGACCCCAGAAGGTCCGGCAGGGACCACTGAAAGATGGGGATGCTTCCCTTTTAGAGCAGCCAGGAGGAGCTGCAAGCAGGCAGCATGGGATCTGAGCTCACCTGTCCCTTTCCTCTCCCTGTAGCCTATCAGCCTCCCTCCCCGCCAGCTCACAGCGGCTTCCACCGCTACCAATTCTTCATCTACCTTCAGGATGGAAAGACCATCAACCTCCTTCCCAAAGAAAACAAAACTCGAGGTAAGGTCTCCCTATCCTTCCTGCTAGGCCCAGAGCCAAACTGAAGCCTCGTGCGTTGGTGGGGAAGTGTGGACTTGACCCCCACCCATGAGCCTTGGAGACAGGGTCAGATGGCAGTGTTGCTGGGACATGAACTGGAACAAGGCCCCGAAGGAGGTACTGGCTTCAGATGTGGTCTCCTCTCAGAAGCAAGTCCCGTAGACCAAGAAGCACCCCTGAGACCTTGCAGGGCATGTTCAGGCAGCTACCTTGCAACACCTTGGCCAGTAATTGTGCCTTATAATAGAGGCTGATCTGGTCAAGAGGGCGCTGGAATGCCACCCTGCCGGTCTGTCTTCATTGGTGGCTAATTGCTTGGTCTGCCCTGCCATCTCTGTGGTGCAGCCAAGTCCTCCCAGCTACACCCCAGCCCCCAACCCAGGGGCTACCACCCTGGACTGGACAGAGGATCCCTTGCCCAATGTCTACTACTGGCTTGGCCTTGGCACCGAGGCTAGGGAGAAGGAGGAGCTGTGGACCGGGCCACTGCAGCCCACAGGTGGCTCACTCATGTGGGCCACACCTCCCCTTGCTGAGCCTTGGATTCCTCTTCAGGAAAATGGGACATGAAGCAACCATCTCTGCATGCCCCATAACAGCCTTGATTTCAGGAAAAACAGGTCATGGTGAACGCACAAATGGAGATTTGAGACCGCACTGTGCATGTCCTCCGGGCTGTGGGGAAGGAGAGTGGGAGGGCTCCTGTCAGCAACCATTTCCTTTCACCTAGTGACCCTAACCAACCTCCACCCACCAGGAAGCCCAAGGCCCCAGAGTGTAGAGCCCAGAAAGGCACTGGCTCAGCGCTGAAGCCCTTCAGATTTGAGCTGAATAGAGGCCACCAATCACAGAAGGCTCTGGGTACCCTGAGGTCGGAGCTAGTGCCACCTTTCTACCCATGAACCCTCCCCCAGGTGTCCTCACCATCCTGCCAACCTGCAGACCTGTTTGAACAGCTGTGCCAAAGACACGCTTAAATTTAGATACAGAGAGAGAAGGAGGCTTGGTGTGGTGGTGTGTGCCTGTGATGCCAGCGCCACGGGAGGCTGAAGCAGGAGGATAGAAAGTTCAAGCCCCACTTGGGCAACTTGGCCACTTAGCAAGCTCCTGTCTCAAAACATTTTTTAGAGGGCTGGGATATAGCTAAATTCAAAGGCCCTGGGTTCGATCACCAGTGAGGGAGAGAAAGAGAGAAAGAGAGAAAGAAAGATGCAAAAAGTTCTCCAACATCCTGAGTACCTTTCTCACTAGACACAAGGAACCTCCTCCCACTAGTCCCAGTTCTGTGACTCCAGAGACCTTGAAAGTGGCACCTCCACCTGCCCCAGGGGAGTCTTCTTGATCAAGGCAGTGCTTCCTGAGTTTGTCCCCAAACCCACTCTCCAGAAAACACAATGGCTCTGCCTGTCCTGCCAGGTCCACAGATGGCAAGCAAGGAAGCCGGAAACCTACCAGGGCTGAAGCCATTATTCATCCGTTTGGACATTTGTCGAAACACTATTCCCTGTGGCCGCGCACGAACATACACACTCGCACACATGCATGCACACTCGTGCACAGGACCCATCTTCCCTCCACACCGGAGCTCAGATGCTAGACTTACATCTGCACAGAGTCCCTTGAGCTCTTCTGCTGTTTTGATTGCTTTCATTGCTTTCAGAAATTAAAGTAGGAGAGCACCTTCCTGAACGAAAGCCCAAGCCAGGGAGCCAGCCCTGTGCTGTGTCCCCCCTTCCTTCCTATACTTCATTCCCGGCTAGGGGCTTCAGAGATGAGTTCCTTGCTCAAGGGACTTACAGTCTACTTTGGAACCAATTAAATAACAATACAGAGCAGCTTATAATTAAGCTTTTAATTGTGTGGTTCCAACTATGTGGACACAGAGATCATCACATGGACTTGGGCATAAATCCCATCCTTTCTGGGTCTCCAGCTCTCTAGGACTGCTTGGTCCTTTCCTCCAGAGTGGGGAAGTTTTGCTTGCTCTCTCCAGCCGGCGATGTGACTTTGAGAGGAATTTGCCTCTGGGCCTCAGCGTCCTCCAGAAAAAAATGAGATGACCGTTAGCAGATGATCCCCAGATCTCTGTGGCCTGGAGGCTCCATGGAGGAGCTGCATGCTGAGGAGAAAGTCTGAATCTTTGAAGGAAGAGGGAGCTCCAGGCTGGAGAAACTAGAAATGCAAAGCTATATACCAATTGGCAAGGGAAGGACAAAGCAGGAGGATTGTGAAGGTTCTCAATGCCCTGGGACTGGCATGCTCGGTAGACCATAAGGAGTCACTGGACACAGCGCATAAAGGTTGCTCTTGACACCCAACCTGAGTGGCCCGGAGACAGAAGCCACCAGAGGCACTGCAACTGCTTGAGGACCGGCCAAGAATGAGCCCAGGGTGATTGCAAAAGCAGAAGCGGCAGTGCTTGAGCAATGCTGGTGTGCTGAGGCCTGGCAAGCTCTGCAGCACCTGGGCCATGCTTGGAGACTCATGGAGCCCCAGGCTGGACTGACAGTCTGAGCACACAGGCCCCTGCCAATGAATACAGGTCCCCAGGCAGATGAGAGGATGTAATCAGCCTGTCAAGTCCCCCAGTGAACAGGCTGTGGGGGAAAGGGCTGGCTGTAAGAGCCAGGTAGATGGGCATCGTGCAGATGGTTAACTAGCTGCTTAGCAGGCCATCGTAAGAACTCTATCATGCAGTTTTGAAGCAGAAGTAACCTAAAGGTCCCCAGTGTGGTGCAGAGTTCAACTCACTGGAAAAAAAAAAAAAAAAAAAGCCCAGTGGAGAACATACCACTGAAGAGCCATGCTTCTATACTGGCCAGTCTCCTGCCTACCCTGGCATCCATATGTGAATGACAGGTTGAGAGTATGAAGGGAGCTTATGACCGACCATCTTGTTGACCCTGTCCTGACCACATAAACAGGTGACAAGGTGACCACCTTTAGAGCCAAGAGGAGAAGCCTTCCCCAGGATTTCTCTCATCATACAATTCAAGATGAGTGCACATGGTCAGAAAATGAGGACCACTTGACATTCACATGCTCATGAGACCTTGGATGGCTCCCTCAGTTCCCTGGGACTTGACTGCTACTTTTCAAGGCAAAGAGTTGGACTTGGTGTTTAAAACTGGAGGACCAGGAACAGATTTGCTCCCTGCTTCATAGGCCTTTCTCGCCTCTGAGCTCTGTCACATGAATGCAGAGAGCAGACAAAGCTGGTCCTGCCAGCGAGCCCCAACGTGCGTGGAGGTCTCCCAGCAGGCTTATTCCTGGCCACGTAAAGACCGTGGCAAGGGCCCAGAGGGGGTTCAAGCTGCCCTCCTCCAGCTCCAGAGTCCTGCTACTTCACATCTCTCTCTCACCTTCTACAGCCCTTCCCTGCTCAGCAGGACTGGCCTGTGCCTGGATGGGCCTTGGGTAATCATAGCATGGGGTCAAGTACTGGTAGGACTGAAGGGAGCCGATGCCCCTGCTCTCATGGATAGATGTGTCGCCTTGGTGTAGCCAGGGCAACTGGCACTCACAAACGGCACAGGGGAGATGCTGAGGCAGCTGAAGCATAGCCAGGCTGCCTCTAGGGTACGGGCAGAGGCCAGAAAGGCTGCACTACCACCTCTGATAAGAGCTGCCCAATTTCACTGACATTGTCCCAAAGGTTACACCTTGCCTTTCCAGATTTCAGCCCTGTTGTCTCAGTCCCAGGACACATTAGATTTCCTCCTTCTGCTTCCTAATGAGCTGCTCCTTCCGGCCCTGCACCACACAGCACGCACGCATGCACGCACTCCTGAGGCCCCAAAGCTGGCCTCTCAGCTCACCATGACTCTGTGTGGTCTCCCTGGATGTTTTCTGAGTGGCAGCCTTACACTTGGCATCTAGATAGACTCGGAGATGCTGGGGGAACCAACTAAATGGATTCTGCACAGCAGACTTCACATGCCCCTCCCACACTGCCCTGACATCTCGGTGATCACTCAGGTCACCTGCCTCCGGTTCTCACCAAACAAGTGATTTGCCCCTGCAGACGACCTGGGTGGCTGCTCCCCTCCTCCTGCCCTCATGCCTGGGATGTGTGGGCCATGTTATAGGCATCTGCCCCGGCCCAGGGCTCCTTGATGCTCTCCCCACTGACCCTCCAGGGCTGGTTTCTCTCAGCCAAGTCTGGCCAGGCCCTCTCCTATTACTGTGCTTGTCCCCACATCCAATCTCCTGACTTTCTGTTACACTTCCTCTGGACTCTGCCTGTATCTCTTCTGCGTTACTAAATCAAGTTTCACTCCCTCCCTTCATCCTGCTTCCACCATGAGACTATAAATTCCTGGAGAGAAGAGCTCACCTCTGTCTTATTGCCCCTTAGTGCCTGTCACTGGGCCCAAGCCACCTTGGATTCTCGGTCAGTGAGTGTGTCTGTGTGCTCTACACACCCACATATGCACATTCACAAGCCATTCATATACAGACAGACTCAAACATTCTCACACCCCCACATTCACGAACATATCAACTTCCTTCAGTACTCTGCGAGCACAAATGACAATCTCTACATCCCGGCCTCCCTTGTCCCAACCCTGGGCAGGCAGGGTCACCTCTCCATAGCCTTCATCTTGCATCCTCGTGTCAGGTGGGCAGGACAGCAAGCAGCATCTCCCAGAGCAAAAGAGAAAGCTGGAGCCCCATTACAAGTGGCATGAGTGGCCAAAGGTACCAAGGAGTAGCTTCTCAATTTCCTTCTGATGCCTGGGGAAGGGCTTGGCCCACGTCCCCAACGTCCACCTAAGCTACCACCTGCTTTCTGAGGACAAATGGGACAACTTCATCCTACTTCCCGGAGTCACTGTGAGTCCCCCTTCCCACAGTTCCCCTTCCCAGCGAAGGCCATGGCTGAGCCCAAAGCTTCCCAGAGCCACAGTGCCTTGCCATGCCGCAGCCACCTCATTCCAAGGTAGAATATGCCAGCCACACACTCCTCTTGCTGACCCACTAGGTGACAGGTGACATGCCACAGCTTTACCCAGAAGCCACTCTGAGGCCACAAGCACAGGACAGTGCTAGAGTGCTCATGGGCGCTGTGTTGCCCCATCACAGAGGCAGTCTCAGAGGCCTTCATGAAGGAAAGCTCACTCGTTGGGAAGCCAATGAAGTGGTGGGCAACAGTGCCAAGGGCAGCCACAAACTGCGCTCTAGCAGCACAGGCACCTGAATTCAGGGGGTCAGAGGAAGGACAGGCAGGTACCTGCCATATAGGGGGTCTTATTGTGACATCTGAAGGCCTAGGGGGCTTCCTGGGTGAATGAGACAGAAGCATTCAGGGCCAAGGACATGAGGGCAGGAAAGCCCCAAGCAGCTACAGCCAAAGAAGGGGGACACATAGTACCAAGGCTGGGAGGAAGCCCACCAGGCCTGGAGGCAGCCTGGGGCAGCGTGGGGCATGCTGAAGTATAGTACCAAAGGCCATATCTGGAGACCTGCCGCCACCCCAACAGGACACGCACACGCATGCACACGCATACACATGTGTGCGCGCACACACACACACACACACACAGAACCCCTCACCATGATCTCTCACCTTGATTCACCTGGCCTAACCCTAGAACCCCAGGGCCCAGCCCCTGAACGCCACACAGACTTATGGCAGGTGACACCCTTCTCTCTCCAGGTTGGCCTGGTAGGATGGGGACCTGACATGTACCCAGGTAGGGCCAACCTGGTCATCATACAGGGCCTGAAATCTCCTCAGACCCCAGGCTGAGCTCCAGGACCATCCTGCCCCAGTGAAGCCAAGCACCAGCTGTCCAAAGCAATGTCAGAGGGGTCACATGGAGAAACAAAAGATAATCCCCAAATGTGATAACGGGGGGCTAACAGGGCAGCTTAGAGCCCCTCTTCCTCTTGGTCCCTTCCCTGTCCCCACCCTCAGCCACGTGAGCAGGAAGGAGGCCTCGATGTTCCATTCGCTGCACAATCAGAAGCCTCCCTCCCACTCTCCAGTCTCCCCAACTTCTCTTTTCCCTCAACCCCCTGCAACTGGCCAGTCTTCCTAGCATGTCACTCCGACCAGTGTCCAAGTGTCCCTTCCACCCCAGAGCAAGCAGGATCCGCCACTCAGCAAATATCCTCCAGGAGTAATTGTATGTGATGGAACGAAGGCTTTTCAGCTCAAGAGTGAAAGTCTCTGGATATTATTTAATGGCACAAAAAATAAAAGGCTCAGGCCTCCCGCCTACCACTGCTGGGACATCATTAATCTCGGCAGAAAGGCATCAGTGCTACTATCACGGCAGCCAGCCGAGGCGAGCCAGACAAATTACAGACCTGAGCGTGCTCGCCATGGGGCAGTTATTAGGTTGGAGTTGTCACAGTCCCCTGACAAGAGGTGGTGCCCTACCAAGCTAGAAGACAGATCAAAGCTAGGGCCAGAGGAAAGGGCAACTGCCTCAGTTAAATGCAGGTCATCGGCCTGGGGCTACAGGACAGTTCAGAATCAAGCACCCAGGCCACCGCAGCACCTGTCCAGGACAGGGTCCAACATTAGGGGCTCAGCCACCTGCCCTCGCCCCGGCCTCTTGACCCCAGCACCCCAGATCGCCCAAGGACCAAGTCTAATGGAAAACATCCCTGGGGGAGAATGTAGCCACATTGGAAAGTACTGTCTTGTGGTGGATACAAGCAGGCCTACAGGTGTCTGCCAGGTCCTGGGAGCAAAGCCGCGGTGCTGAGGTCTTTCTTCAAGGGACAAGTTTGTCATCTGTCCACTGTTAATTGTCTCACATTAGAAACTCATGGAGCAAACCCAGTGTGGTAGCAGGCATCTGTCAGCCCAGAAATCAGGAGTCTGAGGCAGGAGGATTGCGGTGAATTCAAGGCCAGCCTGGGCTCTGTAGCAAGTTCAAGGCCAAGAGGACTACAGGGAGTCTCAAAACAGAAAGTGTGTGTGTGTGTGTGTGTGTGTGTGTGTGTGTGTGTGTGTGTGAGAGAGAGAGAGAGAGA
>PVJA010048826.1:0-14001 GCA_004027025.1 Myocastor coypus
GGGAGGTATGAGAGTGTGACCTTAGGATCCTGGCCCTTTCCTCTCTCAGGTGCCTCTCTAGCTTTGTGCTGTCTGGATGTCATGAGTTGAACAGATTTGCCCAGCCATACTCTCTTCCCTGGTGTTTATCTCTTAGAGCCAGCCAAGCCTAGACCTAGAGTTTGGAAACTGGGAGCCATAATAAACATTCTTTTTGTTCTTGTGTGCATTTTGTCTCAGCAAAAGTGGACTAATACAGCCAGAGGTCACAAATTATATTTGGGCTAATTTCATTTTTATACCTGCATCTGTGCCTAAGACTGCGGCAAATACAACTTTTCCACAATGTGATTTTTATGTTACAGGTCCAGAAAATGACCTACTGAAAAAGTCTATCGAAAAAGACATGATATGGGCTGGGGCTATAACTCAGCAGCATAAGTGCCTGTCTGGTCAGTACCAAGGTTCAGAGTTCAATCCCTGGTACCACAAATAAATAAATGAAATAAAATAAAAAATAATACAAAGACAGGATAATCAGTTGAGCTGATAGGGAAACAAGACACAAATAGCAAAACACTCTGACAACTAAAAGGAAGAGATTTCAATTGTAACATTGGGTAAGACAAAAGGTCAACTGGTGTCCCTAGAAGAGGTGAAGTATGGACAGAGCCCAAGGAGGGCTGCCTTCTGTTGCTTGGGAGTCCCAGAAAGCTGGCACTGGAGGTTGCAGCCAGCTGCTCATCCTGCTGGTGCCCTATACTTTGTTCCCTTGCAACATGATACCAGCGGTTGCCTCCTCCCTTGCTTGAAGTGTTATCAGTTAGCACATTCCTTACATGGTTTTCTACCCTGAATAAAAAGAAGAGACTCCTGAGGCTCTGGCTCACTTGAAGAGACACTTCAGTGAGTCCTCTGAAGCTACATTCATCGGGCCGTCTCGTCATTTCTTTCGGCACCGACACATAACATACGGCAGGTTTCTGTGTTGGGTACTGTAGGCTACATTGTGTGGTTGCTTGGTGAACAGGGATTTTCTAGCAAAAGAGATCCTAAGTCAGACTCTTCTGAGGAAGACATAGGTCTAAACAGCAGACACTTAGAAAGATACAAGAACTGCCTCCATAGTCTGAAAAACAACTTAAAAGTTGGCTAGAGGCACAGAGCAGTGATGATTTTACTATATTGTTTGTGGGATCTTGAAATTCTCCTCTACCTATAGGAGCTCTTCATGGAATGTCTCTCCCCCCTCCCACCTCCCAGCCCTGCTGCCTCTGCCCCTCCCCCACATAGAATGCCTGGACAGTACCCCTTCAGGCTTGTTGACTTTCAAATTTTACCCACCTGCAGTTGGACCTGAGTAGAGCATCTGCTTACTGATAGCTCTCCAGATCCTTCTCACTGGGGTAGCAGTTTGATTCCAGTGTCAAAGCCCACTGCGATGGTTTTAGAAGGAGGTAAGCCCAGACCCTACAGGAACATGTTAACTAACTCCCTGACACTCCTTAAACTGTTAGAAATTTGAATTTGTTTCTTCCCTGGGCATGGAGGTTAAGCTGATCTAAAGAGTACAGGATTACTGAGGTGAGGGTGAAATCTAGGACAGTTTGAGACTGCTCATAGGGCCAAGGACTTCTTCGAAGGATTCTGAGATACCACAGGGGAAATATACTGGTCAGTGGAAAGGAGAGGAGGGCAGAGATTAATCCTTTGTAGAAAGGGTGAGATATCACTGTTGGGAAAATGTCATGGTGGAGACAGGGTACTTTCAAGGTGACAGCGTCGGTTCTGTGTCCTTCCTTCAGGCACCTGGAACTAGTGTGTCCTACTGATCTGAGGGACTTGACTGGAGTTTCTTGGATCTTGCTGTTGTGGGATTTAAGTGAAATGACAGCACAGTAGTGAAAAGAAAAATGTTTGTTTGTAGCTGTACATTGACTCAGCTAATGGAAACAGAAGGGCTGAACCAAGGACAAAAAACAGGTTTCAGCTTTTATACCTTTGGCCAAGGGGCTTGGTCTTTGGCATGGAATTTTGGGGCAGGCAGAAGGAGAGCAATGGCAGTTTATATCTTGGTGTCCCTGCTTGGCCACAACGGCATGTTCTAGGAACAGGAGGCTATAAACTTTCACTCACAAGGACAAAAGTTACTGCTTCCTTAGGAAGGCAGTGCAGAGAATGAGGTCAGACAGAAAACTGCTACTTGGGCTTCTCCTAGGCCCACCTGTGCTATGTAATATCCTCAGTGTGAGCAAGGTGGGGTCCATCAACTGCCACAGCCCAGAGCCCCCAAGTGCCTTCTCACTCAGAAAAGGCTTCTTCCGCAGTCCAAGTTGCGGCTATCTTTCATCCCAGAGCTGCATGGAAAGTTTGATCAGCACAGGACTTGGACTTGCCTGAGTTGTTCTGAGATGTCATTATTTTCAGCAGAACAGGTCTTCAGAAGTTTTTAGTGTTGCCACTCTCAGGCGCTCCCTCCGCTGGTCCCAGGAGCACTGCACATCTTCCTAGCTGGTGCTTCGTGCACAGGGAGCACACGGGGTGGTTTTGGTTTGCCCCAGCAGGTCCTATGATGGCTGGTATCCATGTTCAGGGAGGTTGCTGAGCAGCTCATGGTGTGGATGATCCTTTGTGGTTATGTTAGTATTAAATTAAGACAGGTATGTTGTGATCAGTGCAGAAGTTGTGGACTCCGCTCTCCTTGATCGGGCTGTATAAAGTTCTGCTGACCACGGAGAGGATCCCAGTAACTTTTTTCACCTGGCACCTGGCTCACAGGGCTTTTTTCCTTTCCAGTACTAGGATCCCTAAGGAAAAGCTCCAAGATAGGTTTCAGTTCTACAATAAGTCTCCCAACTAGGTGAATGTAACTTTGAAAAATGCCAGGACAGCCCACAGCCGTCATGTCATTATCAGTTGACTCTTTTTGGTGGTCTGCAGAAATACCTGTATCTGTAAGGACTTTTTTGAAAATGTATTTTAGTACAGGATCTTCAGGGTCTATAGGGTCTCACTACATACATTGGACTCCTGATTCTTCTGTTTTCAGCCTCCCTAGTGTTGGAATTAAAGGTGCGTGCCACCCTGTCCAATAGCAATGGCCATCTGGAGATGCCCCAGGGGCAGGGCATGGATAGTGTGCCTGGCACAGGACACTGGGAATTGAATCCTGGCTGCTGTGCTCTGTCTAACCAGGCATTTGGTCAAACCACTATCTGGCCAGCCCTGCAAGGGCAGATTTTGAGGGAACCTCATGCTTATCTTCCAGACCTGTCCTATGGGAACACAGCTTCTACTGTCACAGTGGGGACCACTGATTGCTGGGGACAGGGTTGGTCAGGATCGTCCTGTGCATTAGTGTGTACTATGGCAAGTGGTGTGTGCATGTGTGCATGTGTGTGTGCGTGCGTGTGTGCGTGCGTGCGTGCTTGCATGTGTGTGTGTCTGGGTGCCTTATAGGGTCATCTTCCAAGTTCTTCAGGCGCTAGTGTGGGGCAAGATTTTATTCAGGGACTGTGTCATGTTGCACTGGCAAAGCAGAGAAAATGAGGGCTTGGAAGGAGCGTGAGGAAAAGGAAGCTTGTCTTGGAGTGAAGGAAAGCTGAGAGTCTGCTGTGGACAAGCAATGGCTGGGGAATCTTACTGAGATGGAGACAAGGTCCTTACCTGAGAAATGCTAATGGGAGGGACAGAGCAGGCAAATTCGCTCTGGGGCATTTGCTAAGTGCAAGGCCTCCCTGTGCACCCAGTCACGCTCTGATGAGCGCTGTCCTTGGATCCCCACAGGTGAGGAAGAAGAGTGCCTCCCTCCTGCCATCTCCTCCTCCATTCCTTTCTTTCTTTTTCTCCACAGCATCACCAATGATGCAGCCAGATGAGACTATGAAGGCTGATGCCATTCTGCCTTCCTCTTGGGTCCTGCCCCCTCTGCCACCTGCCCCAGTCCCAGTGCCTCAGCTGCACTGGCAGCCAGCACCACCATCCTTTAGGAATGCACCACTTCCCCAGGGTCATCCCCTGGTGCTTTCTCCTTTTCCAGGGATATCTGTGGTGGCAGGACACAGTGGTTATGGCCTAACTAGGGCTGGGCCTTTCCACATCACTGCCCAAGCCATGCCAGCAGGGAGGCCAGCAGAGCCCCTGCTGACTCAGAGCATACTCATCTCTCAGACCCTACACATCAGGGGAGACCCAGGGGTCTTATATGGGGGTGCACAGCCTCCTGCACCCCAGGTGCTGGGAGACCCACCCTGGACCACCTTCATGCCTGCCCCAACTGGTGTGAGCATCTATGCTGTTGACAGGGGTCCTTGTCCCCCAGCCATGCCACACATGCCCTCCACCCTTTCTGGGGTGAACAAGGTGCCACCACCCTACTGGGACTGTGGAGAAGGCAGCCTGGCTTCATCGGATTGCACTGCCAAGTCTCCAAGTGTCTACAAGAACTTCCGGCGCTGGCAGCGTCTCAAGACTCTGCTCCAGAGATACCTTCCTCACACTCCTGACATGGAAGCTGTGTCCTGCTTCCTCCTGTGAGTGCCCTCCCAGGGTTCCCAGCCGCAGCTCACCCTGCTTCTCCAATGCGAGGAAGGAGGAGGGATGAGAGGAGTTTGGGATGTACAGGAATTTGCAGAAAGGACTGAGAGTAAGGGCAGAATCAGGAATAGTCACTCAGTGCCAGGGTAGAAAGAGCGCCTTATCTCAGGAGAGCGCTGCTCCTCTCTGGTGCAGCCAGTGCTTCTTTTTCAGCAGTTTTCACCTTATGCCTAAGAGTGAGGTCAGAGAAGGATCTTGGTACAGCAGGACCGGCTTTTGGATTCAGGTCTCTCACACCATGCCATGTCACTGCCCTTCCATCGTCACCTTCCATCAGCCTTGTGGATTGGTGGACCACAAGTCACCACAACCAGGGCTGGGGGTAGGAGGTAGAGAAACAGACACCTGCTCCCACCATTCTGGGGATAAAAGGTGGTGCAGCAGGGACAGGAGGGCACGCTTGGCTGGGGAGACAGCTCAGCAGAATAAGCAGCGCCCTGGAAAGTACAAGGGCCTGAGTTCAGTCCCCAGTGCTGCAAAAAAAAAGGGGGGGGGTGCAGTCAGCTGCCACTTAAGTCTTTACTCCAGGCTCTAACCCTGGCTCCCAGGTCACTGTGTGACCTGGTCCTGTCAGCTCAGGCTGCCATTCGGGATATGTGAAGCTGTTCACTGAAAGCACCCACATTCATTCCTCACAGATCGGGTGGTGGCAAGTCTCCCAGGTGGCAAGTCCCTTGACGGGATTGGCACATTCTGTGTGATAAGGACTCTCCCTGACTTGAAAGGTGACAGCTTCACCTGTGTGCTCACATGGCTGAGAGAGCTTTAGGTCTCTTCCTCTTCCTCTTCCTACAAGGGCACTAAATCCATCCTGACAGCCCACCCTGGCTGAACTCATTAGGCCCTCATTACCACCCAAAGACCCATCTCCAAATACCATCGCTTCAGGGCCAGTACTTTTTTTTTAATGTTCTGCCCTGCTCAGCCTGCCCTGGGGGTGGGGCTGGCTAAGCATGTGGTGCCAGGGATAGAACAGCAGTCCCTGCTGCTCCCTAAGCTTGCCAAAGCAGGTGCTTTAGACCTCTGAGTTATCTCACTGGAGCGGCCAGTACTTTAACACATGAATTGTGGGGCACAGAAAGATCTTGTCCATAAGAGACAGCACCAACCACGAGGACACAGAGGAGACCGGAGTCAGCATTATAGCCTTGGTGTTGATGCTGTGCTGTCCTGGAGGCTTTTAAGCCACAACCAGAGTGTTCTGCTGGGGCAGAGATCTCAGGAGTGTAAAGGGCTGGGGTAACTGGGACTGGAGGGTGAGAACATGGGTGGAAACTGACTCTAAGCAATTACAGGCCAGTGTTTCGGTCCCTGGCCCGCCAGCACCCGACCATGCCTGTGGAGCAAGGCCTGCGTATAGGTGTGCGGGAATGGGACCGCATGAGCAACTACAAGCGCATGACATTCTATGACGTGGCAGCAGAGTGAGTCGGGGACCCTGGGCCCACGCCTTAGTTGCAAGAGCCCATGGACTGTACACTGGAACCCAATGGGGCTTGGGACTTGCACAGTGTCAGCAGGGTTGTTCACTGGCTCAGGCCCCATCCCAAGACATGCTGGCCTCAGGAGGCTGCTGATTCTATATGGAGGGCTGGGGGCTTCTCAGTCTGGCAGTTGCAGAACCTCTGGCCTCATTGCTTAGAGGGGTTCTTTTAGTACTGGGGGCTGTGTAAAGGGTATAATTGCTGCCAGCTTCATGCTGATCCCCTCTTGATGGAGTACGGGCCATCGCTGTCTGTGAAAGTGACCAGGATATGACCTGTGATCCCAGAAGGGGATGGGAGAAGACATAGCATGCTTAGGGGAAGACAGCCTTCCCGACACCCTGAGGACATGTCTTTTCCATTACTGCTTTTGCTCCACCTAGTCTGTTTTACTCAGACAAACACACGAATAGACACAAGAAAATGGGCCACAGAGGAAACTAACCTAATCTCTGCTCGGCCTCCACGTTTTCCCGGGCTCTTGGTTCCCAGGGCATCATTCTAGGACTCACATTGCCAGGCAGGATTCCTGGATGGAGCAAGGTTCCTGGTGATCTCTGCCACACACCATTTCCTGGCCAGCTTCTGGCAGCCAGCTCTTGCCTGTGGCTCTGTACAAAGCAGGACAGTTATGAAAGGGCTTACTTGAGCACTCTGAGGGGTACAGTGGCATAACTTGCTGCCCTGAAGGTGATGGGGTGTGTGTCCAGAACAGTGGTTTGGCCCTGGGATCAATACATTCCCACGACTAGACCAACCCATCCAGGGACTGTTCCCCATGCTGTCCAGTGGCTCAGATCCAGGGCCATGAAGCCCTGGGGCCTGGCCTCCCTCCTGGCTCAGCCTGTGCTTCTCCACATCGCAGGTTCAAGGACTTTGAGGCTGCTAAGGAAGCGAACGATCTTAGCTTGCAGACGATGGAGGGAGCCCCAGATTGCCTTCCTGTCCCACTGAGGCCAGAACCTTCTGGGCCTCCAGCACTTGAGGCTGTCCAACAGCTAGGTACGGCTTCCTACATTCCCACAGCAGCTCATGAAGAGGCCAAAGAGGGAGGGAAGAGGGAGGCTGTTGTCACAAATTTATTTGCTTTTCAGTTGGGGTGGGACATTGGCTTTTGCAAGTAGAGCATTCACCCTGGTTTCCTGATGCCCTTGGTCTTGAATTGGGTCTTGATTAGACCTGCAAAACACAAGAGCACCATCTGCCCAAGAGTCCCCAGGACTTAGGTGAGGAAAGTAGCTGATCGTTGGGAGACTCCACATGTCCTTTCATGTGACAGTCTCCACCTTCTGCCCAGTTCTGAGTCTCACTCACGGTGGTCAGCTTGGGCGGGCGCACACTGGATGACATTGGGTCCCAGAACTCTCCTTGCCCCAATGGGACTGGGCTGTAGCTGACCTCCCATCCACGCACCACTCCCCATCTTCCCTACTGTAGCGTGTGTTCCCAAGCAGACAGACTTTGCAGTGCAGGCCACCTGCCTGCCAGCAGCCAAATGCCAGCAGTCACAGGAAAAGGAGGTGCTTGATGACATTCCTCCTGAAGCAGTGCAGGAATACATGGACATTATGGACTGGCTGGAAGAACATAACCTCTTGGCCACGGAGGAGCCTGATGAAAGCCTGGAGAAGGGGGAGGAGCAAAAAGAGGATGAGATATACGCAAACCCGGATATGTTGACTTACTGTGATGAGCTATGCTCCCAAGAAGACTTTGTTAACAAGGTGTGCTGGGGCTGGAGGCCTGGTGTTCTTAAGATTCTAGGAACAGCGTCGCAAGGCTTTGGAACTACTAACTACTGAACTGCTAAGTGCCCAGCTCTGTGTTTGTGTGTGTGTGTGTGTGTGTGTGTGTGGTTGTTGGTCCTGATGATTGATAAGCTCTCTCCTGGGCTTCCCCTTTCTTGAGTTGCTCCTTACCGAGGACATTCATGGTTTCCTCTTCTGATGTAGGTGGAAGCCATTATCAATCCGCAATTCCTTATAGAAGCACAATCTACAGACACAGAGACAGACATCATCTTGGCTCTAAAACAGGTACTAGAAGAGGAGCATGGACTCACACCTGAGCAGGTAGGCAGAAGCATGAGGGACACCAGATGAACAGTAGACGGGGTGACATCAGCGAGGCAAGGGCAGGGACACCAGGATGACCAGGCAATAGGGGGTGGGGCACATCATGCAGACAAGGGAGAGAGAGAGAGTCACCAAGTGGAAGAGTAGAGTATAAGGGTGAGGAAGACAAATGACAGAAGCACTCTAGATCCTATAAAGGAAGGGCATAAGATAGACAGGGGTAGAAGAGACATCAGGTAGATCACCAAGCTGAGGAGGAGACCCTGCACACCAGGCCCACGTGACTTTGTCCAGCCCTACTCAGCTGGTAGTTGCTGCCTTCTAGAGAGGAGCTGCACCCAGATGGGGGTTGTATGGAGACAGGATGGGAGGAACCCAGAGAGGACTGCTGAGGCTGAGCCCGAGGGAGGCCTCATAGGGCAGGCCCAGGGCTCAGGCTCTGTCTCTGAAGCCCAGATGGGTGAACCTCCAGAGGCTATCTCTCATGCAAATACCCTCACCCCGACCCTGATGACCTTGTTCATGCCTGGTGCAGACCAGCAAGTGCCCATTTCCTCCTACAGCTGAAGGAGAAGAGACTTGGGGGTTCCAAGGAGAAGGGATGTGTGCACAGGCCAAAGAGCCGAGATGCGTCCCAAACTGAAACCCATGGAAGTGCAGAGCAAGATGACTGTGGCCACCAACAGAAGGTCAACGAGGAGACCTGCTCCGCTCCAAAGGCTGCCCAGGGCCTTAAGAGACTCCGGGCCACAGAAGCACAACTTCCAGAGTCCAAGCGCCCTGCTGTGCTACACAAGAGAAACCGCCCTGCTCCACTGGGTGCCTCGGTTCCCAATGCTCTTCCTCAGCACCTGGCTCCCAGATGTGCCCTGGGCCTCAGACAGACTTCTCCTCCTGGGGGTTCATGGGAGCCAGGGTCTGGCTCAAGTGAGGATGAGGGGGGCTTCTGCAGCCTGTCTTTCCTCCTGGCCTCTCCTCACAAGCTGCTGCCCTGGCAATGGGCCCAGACCCCAGTTTCTGACGCATGCCTCCGTGGTCCTGAAGATCCAGCACTCCAGGCCCCACCTCCCCAGGGAGCAACCCTTGGCCCTGGCCCCCGTCCACCTGCCAGGGCTAAGAAGCGAGTCCTCACAGGAAGCTCAGTTCCTGTTGGAAAGTTGTCCCGCCCAGGGCCTTCCTGGGAGGTCTCTGGAGGGCAAAATTTGGCTCAGGGGTGTGTTGAACCCTCATGGCTTAAGAAGAGGGGTAATAAATTAGGTCCCCAGAGGAAGAGGAAGAGGTACGAAAACCACAGGATTACTGGCTAATGCTGGGGTGTCCATCTCTCAGGTGGGCCTTGGCCAGATTTCACCTTGGCTGCATCCTGTACCCCACGTGCCAGAGCTCTCTCCTCACAGAGTTCTGAATCAGCTGTTCTGGGTCATGTAGAAGTGATAAGAGTGGGTGGGTCAGATGGGAGGAGCCTGCCTGGGTGGGATGGGGGCTGTTCTTTGGCAATAGAAATAAAGACGATTGGGTGGAGCATGCTCTTAGGGTTGTTGCCTCTGGTTTCAGGCTTTGTCCCCTCTGGGAAAGTAAAGACAGACAATACGGGAAAACCTGATGAGCCCACCTCCAGAGTGCACAGGTGCCTGACTTCAGTCTTCCCGGCACAATGGAGTCTTCTTCCCAGTGTCCCCGGCCGCAGCAGCAGCCTCGCCTTCATTTCCCTCAGACAAGGTCTTATTTAGTTTAGGTCTTCTCTGCACCTCTGGATTTTCCCACGTTCTTGAAAAGTTCCCCTTCTGCCAGTTGTACCATTAACCAGTGTGCTAGCATGGAGCCTGCAACTGGTGATTTTCTTAGGGACCTTCTCTCTCCTTGAAAGAGCCCAGATGGGAGGCGGGACCCATGCCCTGCTCTGGCACAGCCTTCCTGACGGGCTGTTTGACCAGAAGCCTCCTCTTCCTGGGGAAATTCAACAGATAACACGACAAAGCCTAATCAGAATGCCTCCTTTTCTGTCAGAGACTGGGAAGGCAGGCTCCTGGGACACCTGGTTGGAGCTGTTCCTTTATTCTCAGAGTTGCTGGAGGTGCCCCGGGTCTCTGTACACTGAGCAGGAGAGGTCAGAGTCCCTGGTTTGTGGGAACTTGGCCAGGTTGTCCTGCCAGGGTGGCTGAGCAGCTGAGACAGCACCTGACCTTAGCATCTGAAATGTTAGTGTCTCGGTCTCTTTTTTTTTTTTTTAAGTTTTCATCTTTAATGAAATGACTTTGGAAATAATGTACATTTCCATGACACCAACACTAGTTTTCAGAGTCACAGTAAAATACACAGAATTATATCCGTAATTACTATGAATGCCAACATTTCAAGCAGTAATTTCTGTTACATGGCAAACCAGATCAAGAAAGCAACCATCAAACAAAAGAGACCCATAGCTTCAGACAAGGCAAATCCCAGGATAGCATATGAGAACAGCTGCTGCTTCAGCCAAGGGTTTCTGGCATAACCAATGATAAGGCTGCCAAGGACTGTTCCAATACCAGCACCAGAACCATCCACGCCTACCGTTGCAGCACCTGCACCAATAAATTTGGCAGCAGTATCAATGTCTCTGCTGATTGCACTGGTCTGAAACTCCCTTCGGATTAGCTGACACACACCATTCTGGGCCCCATTAAATACTGTAGAGCCCTCTCCAGTCCTAGCTTCTGGTCGAGATAACACTGATACAGAAATTGGTCTATATGCTACTCTGAATCCAGCTCGCATCAGAGCGGGGGCATAGGCGAGCTTGGCGCAGGCGAACATTTTAGTCTTCGGAGGGGCGCGGCAGGAGGATGTGGGTGACAGGCGACGTGGGCTCCTCTCTTGCTTCCTCTCTTTCCTCGAGGTGGCGGCGGCAGTTCGGTCTCTTTTCTTTTTAAAATCCTACAGTTTTTTTGCTTATTTCCTGATTCAAATTTCCTTTTGAAATGTTATTAGCGCATATTTTCAGAAAATGACATTAATCATGGGGGCCTAGTACATCTACATGACCTGTTTTAATTCCTTTATTCTCTACTTCCCTCTCTACATTTCTTTGTCCTCCATTTTGTTTCCCTGCTTCCTATTATCTATGTTTCATTTATTTATTCTTTGAGTTTCTCATATGAGAAACCGAGAAAATATTTACAGTTGTGTGCCTGGCTCAAAGTGCATCAACTTTTCTACCCAAATCTTTCCTTGTTTCTGGGAAAGAATGCTCTGTTCTGTAGAAATACTGCATGCTTTTCACCGTTTCATCTTGTGATAGACATTTACACTACTTTCAAGATATAGCTATTATGTTTGTGCTGCTATACACTAAGAAGTGAGCATATCACTTTAATATCATGTCTTGTCTTGGGGATACAGCTCAGCAGCACAGTGTCTGTTTGGCCAGCACAGGTACTGAATTTAGGTCCTGGTGGTAAGAAAGAAAGAAAGAAAGAAAGAAAGAAAGAAAGAAAGAAAGAAAGAAAGAAAGAAAGAAAGAATATTACATCTTTAAGTCTTTTAAGATAACCTGGAAGAGGAAGAGCTGGGTTGAACTGAATTTCGATTATTAGGTTTTAGAGAAATCTGCAAGCAGCTTGTTATTATGTACTAATTTACATTTGCACCAACAATGTAGAAGAGTTGCTTTTTATCCCTGGCCTTCAGATTACTTTAAAGAACAGCTTATAAATACATTTGCAGGGAATATTTCCTTGCTGGACAAGCACAGGGCCCTGAGTTCAATCCCTGGTACTGCAACAAAAAGAACTACATTTTCTAAATACATTTGCACATATAGTCCCCATTTAAACATTAGAATTCTGTGGTTATTTGTACAATTGATAGCCACTGCTGCAGTAAGCATAATAACGGAGTTCTCAACCACTGGAACATTAACCTCCGCTCTCCACCTGTGCACCACCATTATATAACTACCAGTTTACTTTCTAACTCAATAGTTTAAAATATTTATTTATTTATTTATTTATTTATTTATTTATTTATTGCTCTCAATAAGAAATCTGTTTTAGACAAATCCAAATGTTGGTATTCTCCAGAAAAAATTAACAGATTGTATCTGTAATTGTTATAAAGTTGAAGGGCTGAAATTTGTTCACGTAAACATTTTTGAATTGCATTAATGCTTTACATCCTGCATGAAGATGAAACTTCACACACAAATGAAAATGGAAAAACTGCCAATACCTGATTTCTGTCACCTACTTTCCACTCAAAATCATGTACTTAAGTACCTTTGGACCCCAGGGGAAAAAAGCAAAAAGCCAAATCTCAACGTTCAAAGGTACCAGTAGGAGGAAGAAGAGGAAAAAAAATTTTGAGAATGAAATGTTTCCCACCATAGTGGCCTCTTAAGCACGTTCTCCATGTACAGGCGTGCTAGCTGGGTCTCTTTGGGCATCACTGTTACAGGTCTGGCATGCGTGGCACACAAGTTGGTGTCTTCAAACAGGCCAACCAGATAGGCCACACTTGCCTCTTGCAAAGCACTGATCGCTGCGCTCTGAAAGTGCAGATATGCTTTGTAGCCCTGAGGAATTTCTTGAACAAGAGCTAGAAAGGAAGTTTACGAATCAGAAGCTCAGTGGACTTCTGATAATGTCTAATTTCACGGAGTGCGTGCCATAGTCCCAGGCCTGTAGCGATGAGGTTTCTTCGCCCCTCCAGCAGGGGGCGCACTCTTGCCAGTGGGCTTTGTAGCCAGTTTCTTCCTGGGTGCTTTTCCACCAGCGAATTGATAGGCAGTCTGTTTGGTACGAGCCAATAAACACAAACCTACATAACCCCTTCTTTCACTGGAGCTCAGCGAGAGAGAGGCGGTGCTGGTGTTCGAGAGCAACAGCATCTCGGCGGCAGAGTTAGTGGAGATTTCAGTCCGGGCTCTGCTGGCTCCAAGGCAAACAGCAGCAGAAAACAAGGAGGAGCAGAGGAGGCGCCCAGCTGCGGTGTCTATCAAGCCTCTCTCCTCCTCCCGTGCCAACTGCGAAGACTGAAGCTCCTCTGAGAAAGCGGCGCAGCTGCTGGGAAGACCTGAGCTCCTCAGAAATGCCAGGACTGCATACCTCAAGGTCCTCCAAGAAATTGGCCCATTGTTTAAAATTTAATCAGCCCTTACTTAGTCCTTTTCCCATTTACTTTGTTATGTACACGTATGGTCTGTATACATTCCGTTTCACCTTGTGTGATGAAAAAATGCACTGTTGGTAATCAAGACTGCAGTTTTTATTTAGTTCAAGGTGTCGGTGTGGTTCTGAACAGCTGGGCAATCTCCTGCCTGAGTTTCCCTGGTGAATTGTCCTGGCCTTCCTAATGCGAGTAACACAAACAGTCACACTGTTGTCCTGTGATGCCACTGTCTTGATTGATTGTGAGGCGCCAGCAGCTCTACCACCATGGATTTGTGACTTCAGTGAAGATGTCGACATAACTGTTTCAAGATAAATCGTGACATTCAGAAAGTCAGCGAACTGAATGTGTTAGCAGGATTCTGGTGGCGATCAAGTCCTCTTTGGTGATGACTGGGTGCTGACACCAACATCTGATGAGGTGCGCGTCCACATAGAATATATAACTCATTGCCAACAACATTCCCGCTAAAAAGTGGGCAAGTGACGCTAAGATGCATTTTACCATAAAGAACACATTTGGCAAATACGTCATGAAAAGATGCACCACATCACTAGCCATTCCCACAGTGCAAATGAAGAACCCAGGGAGAACAGCAGACCCACAAGCTTTTCACTGCAGCCCAAATGTACCACCACCCACCGTCCCACTGGGACACCCACCAGTGAGCATCCCACAGTCTAACTCAGCTTCACACGTCTCCCTGGGGCTCATGCCGA